>JBBPNU010001206.1:0-10350 GCA_038091055.1 Leccinum angustisporum
CGCTGTCGTGTGGTGGTTTCCTTTTAGTGCCTTTGCGGTCGGTTTTCTGTCCAACATCTATGGGCGCTTTTTTGACGGGAATGCGTTTGTCGTCATGGTGGGTTTTTTTTCTTCCTCCAAGAATCGGATACCAAGGTAAAATTCCGCGGCAGATCACGGGCATCCTCTTTCAAGTACCGTCTGGTCTCGGGAGCGGTGGGCTGTTGAACTATGTGTCGGACCAGACGTCTGGCTCGTCGTCGTCGTACCTGAGCGGTTTCCAGACGGCGTTGCAGCTGATTTCGGTCGCGATTGGGTTGACAGTCGGGCTGGGGATTTCGTTGGTGGTCGTACATCCGGTGTTGAGTCGGCGACGTGCAAGCGGCCTGTTTAGCTTGTGAGAGGAAGAGGGGAGAGGAAGGTGTCCTTGCACCCCTGGCGGTTCCGAATGGATTGACTCAACCACCGCATATGCGGTTAGTGATGGGATGGACTCATTCTTATTAATTTAAGCCCTGTTCACGCTCACCTTGTGTCCCTGGTCGAATCAGTGCTGTAACATTCTTTTGATGCGGGGAAGGACCTTTTTTCTCTCCTGTTCTGTAGAGCAATTAGAGTAATTTGTTTTGTTCACATTGATTTGCGGCATTGGACTCTTCCATTCTTTACATCTATTCTCGTCGGAGGTTGTACCAGGAAGAGGTGAACCAAGAATAACATCTCGGATGGTGGACCGTGGCGGTGAGGTGCTATCACCGTGGGCACACACCGCATGGCAACGCCAAAGTACCCACGGTGGGAATACCCTCCCGCCTTCTCTTTCCTCCGAATCTCCCATGGAAGTTCCCACTCGTGCATCCCGACTTCGATTGCAACCAATCGCCGATCACAGTGCAAAAGTCTTGTTTCAAAAGAGGATCGATTGAGCGATATGCTTTTTGTTTCAAACGTATGACATGTTGTGTCTTCCACCTCCCATACATTTCTCACCGGCGACTTTTGTCGCGTAGGCCGTAACCCAGAATGAATTTACGCACGGCGTCTTCTCCAAGGCCCAAGGGGTTGATCATTGGGGTTTTCCCCATATGATTTAGGCCGCAAGTTGAATATCGATAGTTTTGCTGACATGCGAGGCGTGAAGCGTCAGTTCGCCTCAACGACCGCTGGGTATCTGCCATTCGGGCACGGTAGACATGTGTGGTACCTGTGGTCTCTCCTGAAATCTCTCCGACATACCCCTGGATCGACGAGCTTCAAATGAACATACATACCCCACCCACTGCGATTTCAAGCTGGACCACTGCGATCGTGCCCGATCCGGATCGCGTATGCGAGGGTCCTGCTCAGGGGGAAGGTCGAGTGAGCACTATTGGGCGCAGGCAGCGCCAAAGACGATTGAAGAAGTGTGCATGCACAGTACTTGCCTTACTGGGTCATCCGTCGAGGATAGAGCTTACATGTTTCGTCGCCGTGGGGTTCGAAGCGCATATATTCAAGTGTGCCAATGTGTACATAGGGACCTCTCGTGCGGACCCAGATCCTCTGTGGTGAAATCACGAAAGGACATCATGAGCTGGTTCATCTCAGCTGAAGCATATATGACAGTAGCCGAAAGGCAAAAACCATGGGAAAGGGCAACAGAACGCATTAAGCCCATAATGACCAAGGAACGCCTTCCGATACAAGCGCTCGTCTGGACAAGGGCTGTCGCCAAACATGACCAGGTTGAGACGTCTAAGAACTTGAAGAACCTCAGAGGTCTGTGCAGGGAATTTGAAAGCGCGGGTTGGAAGTGGATAGAGCGGCCAGTTGGATGAGGTTTGAGTCCGCGTCGGAGATTTAGTTCAGCAGCCGAACGTGGTACAAGGGCAACGTCGTGAGGGCGGAGAGGCTAAAGTTCATCCTACAGTTCCCGACGAGTAGTCTAGTTGATTGAGAAAATAGAGTTCGGAATCCGGTGGAATGAATAATGGAAACGGGGAGAATGAGCTCGACGTCAGGCGGAGGGAGGTCAAGGATCGGGACCAAATGTCTGAAAGAGGTTTGTAGATAATCGCTGCTGATGATAGATGATATCTTGAGAAGAGAAGTGCAAGCGTTGCAGTTGCAGAAGAGCAAAGTGTCCTCTATGATGATGCATGTGTCAATTGTGAAGCATTGGTGCGGCCAACAGGTGAGCGATCGCTGGTGGCGAGTTGAAGTTTGGGGAGTTCAAGAGAACACTCACGAAAGGAATATGGTAGATAGAGACGAACCTAGGACACAAGGTCATTTCGGTGACTTCGAGAGCGCTTGTTGAATCGCCGTGCAATGCCTGAGATGATTAATGGCAAGAAGGGGAAGCGGCTGCATCGAGGTCAGCGTGTGTTCAAGCTGCATCGTGTGTCAATGATGATGGCAAGTACATAATGCCGGACACAATCGAAGGATGGAAGTTTGATACAGAAGCGTCATTTAGGCGTGGCATGATTCCTGCCATGCGCTCGAAGCTGGCTCGAGCGATGTCGGCTATCGATGAGTTGGCACACGTATGATATGTATACTGTATGTACGTCTGTCACGAATCCGTCCGTCGTTTTGATGGCAGTTGCAACGCGGACTCGACTCATCAGGCTGGAGTTAAACTGCCAAGTCCACTGTTGTACATATCTGTTTGAAGATATTTATATTTATTTACCAGGCCGGATGAACAATTTCTACCGGCATCATTCAATTGATAGGAATCAAGTTCATCACGGCCAAGTTGATGCGATCGTTATGTATGTACACCTTTCAAGCACGTATTTGTGATTCAATCTTCTTCTAAATTTGCCGTGGTGTTGCAGTGATCGCGCCCTCGGCGCACCTCATGGTACGATCCGACGAACCCGGTGTCATCGAATTTGGCCGTGGCTTGAACAACTCCTCGACACTTGGGTTGAGCCTCGTGGTGACCAGTTACCTGTCAACAGCTCGTCACGCATGCATCCCCATCTTGCTGGCATGTCCGTCCTCATCTACTTATTCAGGTTGAAACTTTAGATCGATAGCCCCCGGTTAACGCTCGCCACTGTGACGACGAACCAGTGCGTTGTTAGACGAAGCTCTGCGGCGGTCGTCCTCCACCTTGATGGTCCATCCGAAGGTTGTTCACTGAGAGCTCGTACACACTACGAACGTGCCCAAAGTTCGATTCTCGAAAGGTTTTGCTTGAAACAGAGTGTCCATTTCGGGAAGTCACGTGGACCAGTCCCATGGAGCGAATGGCTGTACTTACCCATCGTGTCACTTATAGGCTGTGGGCGCCGCACGGACATCGCATGCAAACCGGCTTGAGCCGTTGAGGCGGGGATGTAACGGTAACGACCGGGGTTATCTATTCTTGTTTAAGTACTAACAATCAGTGTCCTCTCTCATTCCCTCTCAACCTTTCGTCGTCTCCAGCCTAATGACTGCTATACCTATTCGGCATGTGTTGATAGTCGTTGTCGTTTTGGTGAGTGTCGCTCATTTCTATCTCGGATGTAATGAAACCTGAATGTACCTTTTCGCGGTTCAGGGAATGCTTTTCATCACGTTCAGAATAACCAGCAATAACCATCTCCTGACCAAGGAGATGCTATCCTCTTTAACACATCCCCTGAGTTCGAGCGACGACTCACTCCCCCTCGTCCACACTACGCCATCCAACACCCTGGATTCGTCCCAAAGGGCGAACGCCACTTTCGTTATCCTCTGTCGAAATTCCGACCTCGACGGGGTCATCCATAGCATACGAAGCATTGAAGATCGGTTCAACCGGCAACATGATTATCCATACGTCTTCTTGAATGAGGAGCCTTTCAACGATGAATTCAAAAGGTATGCTTCCATGCGGATCGAACGGACGAGTACGTGATGTTGAGCTATCACCGATAAGACGCATATCCGTTCTGTCGGCGGCTCCAATGGAGTTTGGGGTCATACCGCACGACCACTGGTATGCACCCGAATCGATCGATGAGGAAAAGGCTGCGAACGGTAGGAAGAAGATGGAAGAGGATAACATCATCTATGGAGGTAAGCCCTAAAACATGATGATCAGGTAGAACATCTGATCAAACGATTGGTCCATCCCGTATAGGTAGTGTTTCCTACCGAAATATGTGTCGATTCAATTCCGGCGTGAGTGCCCGTTTGAGAGCCTTGGATAAATCGTCTTACAGTAGACAAGTTTTTCTTCAGGCATTCATTGCTTCAGAAGTATAGGTGCGAGGTCTCCCATTGTCCATTCAAGCACTCTCATCCTCTTTAAATAATGTGGACAGGTACTATTGGAGAATAGAGTGAGTTGCTTCCCTGGCGTCAATGGAGGCAGTGGGCTGAGCATACGACACGCAGACCATGGGTCCACTTTCATTGCGATATTCCTTCGGACCCTTTTCAATTCATGATCAGCCATAACAAAACCTATAGTATGTTGGATGCGACCTTCTTCATCTCAAACACGATTATAATCTTTGTCTCGATATTTTCTCAGGCTTCACGATTTCAATGTATGAATATCAGGCTACCATAGTCACCCTATGGGATACAGTCAAAGGTGCGCATGGTTCCACACCGCCGAGTTGGCGGAGAAACAGAGCTCAAATCGTCCTTAGAATTCACAAAGGCACACCCGGAGACACTAGATCCACAAAACTCCTTGGGGTTTATTTCTGATGACGCTGGTCACAGTTTCAACCTATGTCACTGTGAGTCGTTCTGGTACCCCTTCTTCGTTGGGCTTATGAATCCTGAACGATGCTAGTCTGGTCCAACTTTGAGATCGCAGACATGGACTTTTGGAGGAGTGAGACGTATATGTCGTTCTTTGAATTCCTCGATAGCACTGGAGGATTTTACTACGAGGCAAGTTGGCGCTTCCATATCTACCCAGTCCGCCCGCTAAGATAACGATTGAACACAGCGTTGGGGGGACGCGCCAGTGCACTCTATCGCCGCTGCTTTATTTTTGCCACGTAGCGCTATTCATTTCTTCAGTGACATTGGATACGAGCACCCACCCTACACACACTGCCCCGTCAATGCGCACCAATGGGCGAACAGCCGGTGCTCATGCAACCCTGATGGCAATTTTGACTATGATGGCTATTCATGTCTGCGGAAATGGGATGCACTCCTTGACCAATAAATAGCTTGAGAGTTTCCTTCGTTTTCCGGTCGTCCACCGTATTATTGGTTGTTACATCTAGTAGATGCACAGTGTCCGAACGTATTTGATGTATAAGCTTTGTCTGTAAGATAATCAGGACAAAGCACTGCACGCAGGCGTGGGTGTCATTGTGGCTATTTTGTAGGGGCGGGTACTGAGTTCTGGATCAACAATCGGACAGTATCAGTTGAGTTTCGAGCGTTGAACTGCCATATGAGCAGACCAGTGCGCCTGCGGCCGAGCCCCTGGAGGGGGGACGCTAATTTAGCAATGATCGCGTAACCTGCAGAATGAGAAAGAAAAAAACCTGTGTCACCGGAATGCTAATCACACATGCGAACGACACTGCTGACACTCGTTCATCTTCGTTGCTTAGAAACTGTTCACCAACCGTCGGTTGGCGAAGTTGTCCTACTGGAAAGTTTGTCGGAACGTTTATTAGCGAGTAATATTTGATGATGCACCGTATCACCGAATACCGGTTCGACAGTTGTCGTGACTCAGCGCCACGATTCTGTGAGAGGGTAATCTTGTCCGATGTTTTGGCACTCGATTTGCACTGATGTAAATAGTTATGGTCATTTATGTACTGGATGATAACGGATCCAACGTCGGGTCGGCATCCAGCAGGGAGGGTAGCTCCAGGAGAACCACTATTATCATTGCCATCTGGGTCCAGTTCCAACAGTAGTGGGGCTCCGGTAGACCCACACATGGCGTTTGAGTCCTTCACGACCAAAGCGGACCCTGGTAAAGCCTAGGTGTTCACAGAGAAACCGTCGGGGCCAGTGGGGAAGTGCGCCGTGCACCCTAGTAGCCACTGAATGCAAGTACTTGAATACAGTGTCGATCTGTTCAAGAGCACGTCGAATAAACAGGCAGTTAACTTATGCGGCATACAAGAAAAGATTGCAGACTTACCTGCTTTTCCTCGAGCTGTCTCAGACCGAGGATCCAAACGCCCTATCGGGCAACGAAGACAGCTTAGAGTGGTGAAATCGCATTTTGGGTAGCCTTCTGACGGTTCTATCGTTGATATTTGCTCGCCTGAAGTTCCTGGACCATTTTCGTTGTCTATCATGATGAGGAAATATTTTTTAAAGATGGTGTTTATATAAGTAGACCTGATTTGTCACCTTGGCTCCGTCATACCGCCGGCGACGAACTCGAAGAACAATCTATCAGTGCTTGCTCTTTCCCCTCGACGCTGAACGAACCCATATCATTATCGCGAACTACAATTCAGGGTAAAGGAAAGGATTGAAACAAGAAAATGAGTTCGCTAGCGTTCCTTGTGACGGAGTTGCAGGTATTCACATCGACGCGTTTATCGAGTGTAACTGATGTATTTTCATTAGTCTCTGGCCAGTGAGTCTAGGAGAAAACACCCCGAAATACGCGAGGTCGGTCCAACACCCGTTCGTCTCCAGGATATCATCAGCCCACTCACGTTGCACGTCCCGACAGGCAGCCGAGAAATCGCTGGCAATTCTCAGGTCTTCGCCAGAGCAGGCTACCGCTTCACTCGCATCTGGTGGGTTCGTGATTCGTTAGGCTTCGTTCTATACCTGCCTGTCCATCTCATCCATCATGCAAAGATGGTGCACACTCTGATGATCTACTCCGCCCGGTGTTTATGGGATGCGCCACCAAGAATGCAAAAGTCGTCGCGATATCGCTCGGGTCTCTTCAACGTCTCATTGCGCTCAAGGCGGTCCCGCAATCCGCCGTGCCCCTGATCATCACGACTATGAGCGATGCGATGAGCCAGGGCGTCGACATTCAGCTTCGCATTCTACAAACGCTCGTCTCACTTATAACAAACTTCCCTTCTGTTCATGGAGAGCTACTGGGCGAGGTATGTTTTGTCGACACTTAATATCACGATTCTGAACGTGTGTGCAGGCACTTCTTTTGTGCTTCAAGCTGCAAGACTCTCGGATTGCAGTGGTGTCGTCAACCGCTGCTGCCACGCTTCGTCAACTTGTAATGTTCGTTGTCGACAAGATGGTCGAAGAGGACAAGCAAGATTCTCTGGATCCTGATTTACTGGAAGAAGTGACTCTCCCAGAGGGAACTACAGCAGTCCTGGGACCGTTCGCGAAGGACGCGTACTCAGTCTTTGAAGATCTGTGTTTACTCGCCAACTCGGAGGAACCCCACTTTCTCGCTCTCGAACATCTACACAAGACTTTCGCGCTCGAGCTCGTCGAGAGCGTCCTCACGAACTATCACGAACTATTCCGAAAGGTATATATCCATGTTTTTTCACATGATGATGATGATGATCCCTTACCATGCCACAGCACGAGCAACTTTTGATGCTCCTTAAACATCACCTTTGCCCGATGTTACTCAAGTCGTTGTCGGAAAGACACGTGTTTCCTCTCACGCTCCGATGTACTCGCGTCGTTTTCTTGCTTTTGAAACAGTTCTCGTTCGAACTGAAAACGGAGGCCGAGGTGTTCCTCATGTTATTAATCAGAATGATATCCGATGACACCGACCCAAATTCGACCGATCATTCCGGCTCACGCCCTGTCTGGACGCGGGTTCTTGCCATGGAGATCATGCGAGGGTGTGCTCATCCAATCACTCGGAGGAAAATCCGTTCTGGCTAATGGAAGAGTTTCACAGCCTCTGCAGCGACGCGGAGTTGATTCGCAACATTTGGGATCGTTACGATGCCGAAGAATCTGGTTCCAACGTCTTTTCGTCGTTACTCAGCTCACTGAAACGACTATTGACTGAGAAACCCGCTCTGTTGGGCGTGAGCTCTCAAATGATGGGCGTCGGGGCATTGCATTTTGAGAGCGGTTCGAGTTACGGCCTCGATGTGGGTGGGGTTGCGGGAATGGTAGCAAATGCAGCTGCCACGGCAGCAAGTGCAACGGTCTCTGGTGTTGTTGGCATGATGAGCACGGGCGCTGGTTTAAGCGTACAGACATCGGCGATGAAGCTGCAATGGTATGTATACACTTTTACTATCTGGGCTCTACTCAGAAACAACTATTGCTACAGTATAGATCAACTGGACAAGGCGGACTCGCCTCCGATACCAGAGTCTTACATATACCTCCTGGGCGTGCAGTGCATTGTCTCATTATGCGAAGGTTTCGCTTCTTTCACTGGGCCTCTCTACAACTCCGTTGTGGTACAACGTCCGCGAGCAGCTGGAGACCCCGTTATGCGTGCCCCACCAGCTCTTGACTTAGCTTCTTTACCGCAGGACGAGCTAGCGACGCAACACCTTCGCATCGTTCGCTCGATGGTTGATAACGGCTGGCCCGCCCTCCTTGCAGCCTTATCGTTCATCATATCCACCAATCTTTCCGATGACCTCTTTGTCGAGGTCCTTACAAGCTATCAGGCGATGACCAATGTCGCTGGAATGCTCGCGCTGACGACACCTAGGGATGCGTTCCTGACGAGTCTTGCCAAGTTTGCTATCCCGTCTCGCGTGGTCGCGAGCTTAGATATTGAACCTGCGACGCCCCGTTCAGCAGTATCGCTCACGGAAAACTTGGGATTAAGTTCCCCCGCGCAACCTCCGGGATTATCCGAGCGGAATCTTATCTGCCTGAAGGTGTTGGTTTCGAGTGCCCTTTTCCTTGCGGGAAGTCTTGGAGAGAGCTGGTATAGCATCATGGAGGCACTTCAGAATGCAGACTATGTGCTCACGATGAAGGGTGTGCAACCTTCTCCTGCCAGAAGATCAAGTACGTTCGCCGGTGGTCCCAATGCTCCGTCCCGGTCTGTCTCTGGGCCAACAGGTAATACGCCAGAGGCAGATCATCATCTTCATAGTTACAATACACTCAACATCCTCTTTTGGCAGACATCGACCCCGACAACGTCCAGCTCGCCATTCAGCGTCTTTTCGAGACGTCCAAGAATTTGGAAGATTCGGCATTCCAGGACTTTGTTAATGCGTTATGCAAGCTGAGCTCGGAGATGATTGGCATGCAATCTGATGCGACGGAGGTGTTTGGCGAGGGGGAGAGTACCGACGAACTCGCTGCTTCTGTTTCCTCCGCTGGTCTGTCTCCTCGAAATGACCTCCTCCATCGGAGACGTGTCAGTGGGATCCATTTGCCGAGGACTTTGGTAAGCTTGTTTTGTATAGTGGTAGTCATCCTTCTCACGTTTCGTTGACTTAAAGCGCTCCGGAGACTTTGGAGTGGAGAGACTGGGTACAGTCGCCATGCTTAACATCCATCGACTGATTTACAGGGCTCCGGAAGTCGCTTGGAACACGACCACTGAGCACTTGTTGTCCGTCATCAGTCTCCCTTACGCACCCCAGGCTATCCGCGTTCAAGCTGCCCGTGTTCTCGATGAGATATTGGTCGTTGTTCCACGCAATCTGTCGAGCACGGGGGATCTGCAAGCTAAGGCGCAGCGTCGCGTGTTGGACGTCCTTGCCAAACAGATCGTACCTGGATCCGAAGCTGGCGCTGCTCACACAAGCACGAACGTCGAGCTGCGTCGTATGGGGTTGGAAGCTTTGCATCAGATACTCCAGGCATCTGGACACACCCTTGTCGTCGGGTGGGGTAGTATCTTCGAAATGCTCGGGAGCGTCTGCAAGCCGTCTGGACTCATGCGCACGATTTCCAGCGATTCGGTGAGCACGGTGTCATTGCAAGATCACCGTCCCAAGCCACTCTTTCTGGGGTACAACAACGAACGTGGATATACGGCCCTTGTCAAGATCGCATTCCAGTCTCTGAAGTTGGTGTGCGATTCCGTGTCGTCGCTCTCGCCGGAAGACCTTCGGTTGTGCATCAGCACGTTGGGTCAGTTTGGTCGGCAAGCGGACACGAACATTGCGCTCACCGCAGCTGAGAGTTTGCTCTGGAGCGTGTCCGACTCAATACAGTCGAAACGGAAGGATGCGGAAGAAGAACCAGAATACAACGCACTCTGGATGTTCCTCCTTCTCGAGGTTCTTGGTTTATGTACCGATGCCCGTCCCGAGGTTCGCGTGGGGGCCATTCAGACGTTATTCCGGGCCATGCAGCTGTATGGCGCGACGCTAAGTCTGGATACGTGGAACGATTGCATGTGGAAGATCACGTTCCCGTTGTTGGATGCAATTTCGATCGAGACGCGAAGAGTTCCCACCGAGAGCTCTGGTGGAGCTTCGACGTCGAGTTCGACGCCTGATCAAGCTTGGGACGAATCGAAGAGTCTGG
>JBBPNU010001207.1:0-10335 GCA_038091055.1 Leccinum angustisporum
CTAGCAATAAAGCTAGGTGAGGAACCGAGGTTCGTCACAATTGCTGACAGATCATGTAAAGAGTCTCTTATGCTATTGGCTAGAACCTTTACATAATCTTCTATGAACTTCTATATACCATAACATGTACAAACAGTCATGTAGTATATAAGAGGGATCTTCTCGTCCCTTTCAAAACAACTTGTTTTCTATACAATGTTCTTCCTATACACTCATCACTCAAATCAACTCTTTCAATTTATTTCATAGCAACCCACTCTACATTTCCTAGTAAGTTTCTACTAGAGATCTTTTCTTTTATTTCTCTTGGAAGGTTCTTCGAACCTACATCCCCTCAACTGCGCACTTTGGACTGTATAAGTTCAAAAGGTTATTCACCCCGGCTTGACATAGCACTTTGTTGATTATACAACACTTGTGTCTAATCACTTGTGTTGATGCCTGCTCCCGTCACACGCTCTGAGTGGCTCGCTATGAGTCAGAGACTTTCCGCTTTGGAACAATCTTTCTGTCGTACTACCAGTACTGACGAGTCTTTTACCTCGAATGGTCCTACCAGACTTCGAGAGATTTACGTTCCACCAGGTAGACGCAGAGTCCTTGGACAGCCTGCTCCCATCTACTCATCTAGGAATCAATCCGCTCTCCCCTCATTCTCTCAGTCCTTTCGGTCTCACAGGCAACAATCCAATTGTTCACCTGTTGTTCCTTGGTCCCATCGTCTATCCAGACGACCAGATTCTATACTACGAGGTGTCATCGACGACGATCTCTTCCTTGCTTGTCCTAGTTGTAATCGTCCAGGACGATCCGGCTCCATCTGCCCTGCAGATTCACATTTTCTCGCTTCTTCTACTCCAGTGATCAATTCACCAGAGCTGCCAGAGACTCAGCCAGATCTTCCAGATCTTCTCCTAGACGATACAGAAATCGTTGACGACGCGACTCTCCTCATTCCTCCTCCGGCCTCATCAGAGTCAGAACTATCCAGCCTCTCACTTCCGGAACTGATTCATCAGCTCCGAGACCTTCTGCTCCAATAGACGATACTGAAGCATATCCCGTAGTGGAACTTAATTGCTGGGATCCACAGCCTCCCGAAAATGTCGGGCTTACAGATTGGCCTTCGGTAGAAACACCTTGGGACGGAGCTTCTTTAGAATTTCATCCAGTCATACCTCCTGTCGTACCTAACGACGAGCAAGCATTAGACCTCGGACCTATCTTAGAGACCCTCAAAGCCTTAGGACTAGCCGAAACTGTTCATCGAGCAGATCGCCTCATCCTCCAAAACCTCTTTCCTTCCTCTTCGACACTCATCGAAGAAGTCTCTCAGACTCCTATCCTCCCCGTACCAAATCCATTCCTCTCTCCACCTACACCACCACCAACACCTTCTTCCTCTAACAATGGCACTGGTTCTGGAACTTCCTTACAGTCTGGAAGAGATAGCACCCAACCCTTTTCACCGCATCCCGCACCTTCAGTATTGCGCGGAAGTGATAGAATTCGAAATAGAGAATGACAAATGGGACATAGGTGATCCCATCATGCTAAGCGCAAATGAGTGCTACACAATGGACTGGACGGACCCCTCTCTGTGGCCCGCCCATTGCGAGCTTGCCTGGTGCACTCGCATTCCATTTAAACCTCACGCCTACCTTGCCACAGATTACCAGCGACTGTCTTCCCCGGTTTCCTTCTCGGAACTGGAGCTCCCTTCTCTTTCCTGGCCAGCTCCAGAGAACGTCACAAACAGCGCTGAGACTTTAGAATACAAGCAAAAATCTCTTTATTCAGTTCTCACTTCGATAGGTTGGGCTCTCCCGACTCAATCCTATGACGACTACTTCGTCAAGACCTCTCTTATCCACTGGCAAGGATATGAGATGATTCACAACCGCCACTTTCCTATCGACTGCAACCAGTCGGTAGAGTTCAGAAGAATGGTAACTTTCCCCAACTTCATACTGAAGGTTTGGGAGGCACAGCCAATGGTGGGCTGGAGACATCGGGACAAAATCCCGACTATACAAGAATGGAACGAAGAATTCGACCGGGTGCAACACCGCAGGTTTATGGAAAATCCCAAGAATGCCTCTTTTTTGGTTCAAACTGCCGTTCTCTTGGACCCATCTACCCGCGACTATATGTACGATTGCTTACATCAGGTCGAACTTCACAGGAAACTTCGCCCTGATTTAGAAGGTTTCCGTACGGACATTTATGAGGATATTTCTTACATTACAGACTCTCTTCACGATGTCTTGCCATTCAATAGAAGAACTCCGGGACCTCAAGGACTCCCTCAATGGGGACCTGACAAAGTGGATGCAGGGGTACAGGCATCTTCTCAACAACGTGCCAATACCCCCCTACTGGCCTCTACCAGTCCAGTACGGGCTATACACATCCGAAAGGTTGCGAAGGTTAGAGCTGCACCATACTAACCCGGATTCGATAAAATTGTACAATATCTTTCTCTCTCTTTTCCTCCACCTACATATGTTCCCTTTTTACTCTTGTTTTTTGTTTTTGTTTTTCGCTCCTATCTTAGAAAATGGAAAGCGAGATGACGAATTTCCACGAATCATCAATCCTCACTACTTTCCGATGCTGAATTTTATTTGCCTCGAGAAAAATGTTTCAGATTTCCCAGAACCAAATACGGAGTCCTATCTCCCTCTCTATCTTTGATATCAATGTCATAACGATCCAAACGATTGGAAGAAAGATTGGACTTCAAAATTGGAGACAGATAACAATCTCTACTCCACTAGTGGGATGGATGACGTAAAAACAGCAAGACAAGAAAGACGGGACTTATGGTTGGAGAGACATTACAAGAGATGGAAAGATTGTCAAGAAAAATACTATCGAGAGAAGAGGAACATTTTTCGGAATGGGAGGAGACCTATTCAGAGGGAAAAAATTCGGATAAAGAAAACATTGGAGATCAAGAAATGGAGAGAGGCTCACCACCTCTCAGGGATTCACTATCCCTTGGTTCAGGACAGACTACGCCTAAAAACATAGCTCTTCCACTAGATGATGAAGATATCATGTTTTCAGATCTTGCCTCTACCCTCTTCTATGCCTTTGCACTCAATGCTGATCTCTTTGATCCTTTCTTACAGATCCTATCTTTTTAATCATCATAAATGGCTGCCGCTGGCGAAACACATCCTTCCGTTTCCCGAGCTTTCTGGTTGAAACTCGAGTCCCTTTACGGAAAGAAAGGTATTCCTGGACAGTTTACCGACTTGCTTCACAGCAAAGTCGAGAACAAAAACCTCTCCAAAGGTCTTGCATCCATTTCAGCTCATTTTATCCAACTCAATGCTATGGGTCTTGTAGTTCCAGCGAAAGTCAAGGCCATGGTTCTTTTCGCTCATCTTCCTTCCTCCTTTGACAATGTGATATCTCATATTGTCCAAATTGTTGAAGAAGCCGACTTCACGATAGACAACATCCTCCCTTGTATCTCGAAGGAAGTTGCTACTCAATTGTCTGGCCTCATGTCAACAAAAGCCCTTGCACATTGTATCTCCACCTCTCCCTCTTCCTCCAATCAGCAGCATGCACAGGCAAAGTGTACTTCTGCCTTGAAGCGTGGACCTGGTCCACATGTCCATGGAATTCCAATAACAATGGAGGTTCTAACAACAATTTCCCTGATTGTTTCCAAAACAATCAGAGCTCAGGACATGGAAACCGAGGAGGAAAACATAGAGGTCGTGGATTCTTTTCTGCCCAGCGTGGCAAGCACAACTCTGACAACTTTAATAAACGTCAGGAGAGATCCAAGGGTAAAGGAAAAGGACAAGCAAACAATGTCGTTGGATTCGCCAACCTAGCGACAGTTGATGAAGAATCAATGGTGATAGACCTTCAGGAACAAGCATCTGAAGAGAACAGCGAAGATGTTTCCATCACACAATACGACGAGTATCAAGACAAGTACATGGTTACTCAGGCCGATGAAGAGGATGGCTCAATGTACAATAATTCCGGATGGGATACCCAATCCGAGCAAGTACAACGAGTACAGTCATCCTTAATGGAAGAAGCATTAGCTAATGCATCCCTTCAGGACGCTAGCAACGCTAGCCACAGTTCGTCTCTTACGCCTCTACCTCGAAACAAAATGTTTACAAGAGACAAAAGTAGAATTTTCGATCCTATAGGATCCCTGCATGGCGAGAAAGTGCCTGGGTTAGTGAGAGCTATCACGGAGATAATCGGAGAAATTCGGATGGTACCTGGAAACATGGGTTAGATTCCAGAGACTTTGTTACCTATTCGAATGATTTTGTACCTGACATAGACGACTGGGGGGACAATGATTGTTCCTCTTACACCAATGATGATTACAGTTCTTACTGTTACCTGATGGAATCACTTAAGAAAGTTTCGGGATCTTCAGATTTCCTCCGAGAAAACTGGCTAATCGATTCTGGTTGTTCTGATCATATCACTTCTTTCCCTTCGGACTTTATGACCTTAGGAGATGATACCAAATATGCTCATATAGCTGATGGATCAACTATTAAAATAACAGGACCGGGAAAAATTCTCCTCAAAGCATTATATGGAAAGAGACACCTCACCTTGACTGGTGTTTGGTTGTCACGTGAAGCATCT
This sequence comes from Leccinum angustisporum, assembly GCA_038091055.1. Lineage (NCBI taxonomy): Eukaryota > Fungi > Basidiomycota > Agaricomycetes > Boletales > Boletaceae > Leccinum > Leccinum angustisporum. The sequence goes on from JBBPNU010001207.1 coordinate 4,645, forward strand.
TGCAGACTTATGTCTACCAACCAACATGCTCTACAAGGCTTTAAAACTGTTATTGGAAAGACTACTGACGTCTTTGACAAACGAGGTCACCATCTGATCCGGGCTACCGCCTCATCTCCTGGTGATATCCTTCATTGGTTTCAGTCATCTCCGATTACTCCAAGTGAAGTGCACACCTTGTCGGACGTTTCCTCATCTGAACTTTGGCATCATTGTCTTGGACATTGCTCTGACAATGCTCTTCGACATCTTGCCTCTTCTACTACTGGGCTTCCTAAACTCCCTTTGAAATCTCAAATTTCTTCGCCTCCTTGTCATGGTTGCCAACTCGGCAAATCTCACGAACAACCTCTTGGTCCTTCTGACAAATGTTCTGCTCGTGTTCTTGGTCTGGTTCACACCGACCTTATTGAATTGCTAACCGAGTCTTGCTCTCGTGCTCGCTGGATCCTTACTTTTATTGATGATGGTTCTGCTTTCGCTTTCCTTGCTTTTCTCCATCGCAAGGGTGACACTGCTGCACGTTTCTGTGAGCTGGTTCTCTATGCAGAGACCTTGACTGGTCTCTCCGTTACCTCTGTACGTTCGGACCGTGGCGAGGAATATCTTGGACAGGAGCTTTTACAGTTCTTCACGTCCAAAGGTATCTCTCATCAATACTCCGTTCCTCATCTACCACAACAGAATGGTAGAGCAGAGAGATTCAATTGAACCATCATGGAAAAAGCCCAAGCAATATGTCTCAATGCATGTCTTCCAAATTCATTCTGGCAAGACACATGTGAAACTGCATTACACATTTACAATTGACAACCCATGCATCGACATCAATGGAAAACCCTAGCTGAGATTTTCTTAGGAAAGAAACCTGATATTTCTTATTTCCGAATATTCAGTTGTAAAGCATATGTGTTTATTCCTAAAGACATACGACAGAACAAACTATTACCCAAGGCTGAAGAAATGATCTTCATTGGTTATGAACAAGGATCAAAAGCATATCGCTTTTACTGTCCTACACGTCGACAAGTCTTTATCTCCTCCACAGCTACATTCGATGAAGGAAACTTCCCTTATTGTTCAAAGAAAGTAACTCCAATAGACGAACTTTCCTCTATTCCACATATCTCTTCAAATATTGAAGAAGAAGCTTTAACACCTGGAACCAAGGATTTTGGAACAAGAAGATATCCTGATCAGATTATCTCTATTGCTCCACCTCCTCAACCTGCTCCCCAATTATTCTTCCCATATCCACAACAATCTTTACCGAATAGATCTCTTGATCATTCGAGACATTCTTCACCTAAATCATCTAAACAAGACTATTGGGATTTATCTCAACATCCTGAAGAAATACCTATTCATTCGAATCTTCCTTCTTTGTCTGGTCTCACAAATGAACCTGATACTGAAGAGACTTCAGAAACACTTCATCGTGTGCCTAGTCCTCTTTTACGTGGACCTCGAAGACAGCTTCGAGATACATCTATACGTCAGGATACTTCACCAGAACGTGTCCACCAACACAAACGATGACTTTTAGATCGATTCAATTAAAGTGGTAATGAATTACCTGACATCCCACGTCATCTACAAGATAAACCTAAGGATCCCAGAGAACGAATAAAACATGGAGATCTTGAAGATGAATTCTTCTACAGAAATACTCTCCCTCGTCCAGATGTATACCCTCCAAGAGCACCTCAGAGACTACCTACTGAGACGATACCTGAATTTCGAATCAAACCACATCAACATAGATGACACCAAACTCCTATGGAAACAATTCAGGAGGAGTTATCTCCCTTAACTTCACTTACTCTGAACATTGATACTACTCCAATTCCGGAAGAACCTATCCCAACCCTTTTCAGAGATGATGATATGAATGATCTTTACGATGAACCATTGGCACAACCTTTCAGTGCTAAATGGATTCGCCATCATTTTGCTGCTGCTACCATAGCTATTGGTAAAACACCGGTACATTACCGAGACGTCAAAAAGATGACACCAGCAGATCAAAAGGATTGGCAGAAAGCTATGGAAGAAGAAATGAAATATCTTTATGACCGAGATGTCTGGGTCTTAGCAGATTTACCACCAGGTCGAAAACCCATCACGGGAAGATGGGTATATGCTACAAAAAGCGATGGTCGAAAGAAAGCTCGCTTTGTCACAAAAGGCTTTACACAAATCTACGGAATAGATTTTGAAGAAACTTTTTCCCCCATTGCATGGTTTGAAACCGTCAGGCTTCTCCTAGCCTTAGCAGCCCTTGAAGATTGGAAGATCAAAGCACTGGATGTCAAGACAGCATTTCTCTTTGGAGAACTTGACGACAACGAGGAGCTCTATATGGTTCAACCAGAAGGTTTCATCAAAAAAGGCAAAGAAAATAAAGTTTGTCGCCTCAAGAAATCCATTTATGGACTCAAACAAGCAGCCATCAAACAGTGGAACAAAGCTTTATATAAATCCCTTGAAGAAATGGGATTTAAATGTATGACTTCCAATCCTGGAGTCTACATCAAGTATATAGGAAAACACAAAATCATCTTCGTAGTTTACGTTGACGATGCTCTTTTTATGGGTAGCAACCTCAAACTCATCGAGAGTCACATAAAGACTTTCACAGATCGCTGGGAATCATGGATACTTGGTGATGCTACAGAATATCTTGGCATGTGAATCACCAGAGATCGAAAGAAACGAACTCTGAGACTTGATCAATGTACCTATGCTGAGAAAGTCATTGAACAATTCCAGCTAGAGAATTGTAAACATGCTCGTACACCACTTCCTTCCGGATATAATCTGAGTCCTAATGAAGCAAAAGAAGATCCTAAATGAAGATCTCGATACCAATCGGTGATTGGATCTCTTCTTTACATCATGCTTGGAACACGCCCAGACCTTGCTTATTCTGTAATCAAGATGTCACAATTTTCCACAAATCCTTCTGAGGATCATCTTAATCGAGCGCTTTACATCGTTCGATACCTTGCTTACACCAAAGATATGTCACATGTATTACGTTCAATGGTCTTGCAACGAATGCGAGTTTCACTACATATTGTGATACTGATTGGGCTAGTGACCTTGAAACAAGACGATCTACAACTGGCTATTGCATTTTCCTTGCAGACACTATCGTTTCCTGGTATTCAAGACGTCAGAAAGTTGTTGTTTTATCATCCACAGAAGCGGAATACATTGCCATGACAGAATCTGCTAGACAACTTGTTTGGATTCGCAATCTCTTCAAAGAGATAGATCATGAGATCAAACATCCTTTACCGCTTAACTGTGATAATCAAGGAGCTATGTTCTTAGCTGAAAACCCTGCTCAAGAAGGACGTTCAAAACATATAGCGATTAAATATCACTATATTCACGAAGCGGTTCAAGAACATAAACAACTTGAATTGTTCTATGTCCCTACTCAAGACCAACGAGCAGACATCTTCACAAAGAATGTCACTTTTGACAAGTTTCGACTTGGTTGTTTACGACTTGGTCTTACCAACTATCCACCCAAGATCTAAACCATTGTGATCATCATCTCAATGAGGAGGAGTGTTGAAACAATCACAGTTAGATTGTTTAAATCATCGGTCTAGAACTTACTTCTAGACTATTCTTTCATTTTCTATGATGACTCATTAGTATTACTCATACTTATATCGCTTACTGATCAGCTTACTGATCATGACTCATAGTCTTACAAAGCATGACTCAGAATGATTCATTGCTGACAGATTATGTAAAGAGTCTCTTACGCTCTTGGCTAGAACCTTTACATAATCTTTTATGAACTTCTATATACCATAACATGTACAAACAGTCATGTAGTATATAAGAGGAACCTTCTCGTCCCTTTCAAAACAACTTGTTTTCTATACAATGTTCTTCCTATACACTCATCACTCAAATCAACTCTTTCAAGTTATTTCATAGCAACCCACTCTACATTTCCCAGTAAGTTTCTACTAGAGATCTTTTCTTTTATTTCTCTTGGAAGGTTCTTCGAACCTACATCCCCTCGGCTGCGCACTTTGGACTATATAAGTTCAAAAGAAGCGCATAGCGCTCACCGGCCCCAGATGGAAATGGGAATCTGCCAGACAAGGCATGAGCTGTGAGGGCGGGTGGGACCGCCTCGCTAGCACGGCTTGAGTCGCGGGTGTGATCATGAGTCGCGCCAGGGGCCCATTTGGGGAAGGGGTGAATTCAGCTGCGAGGCACCGAAAATGGGGATTTGAGGTCAGGAAGTGGTGGGTGGGTGCGACGACGAAAGAGAAGGAGGAGGCAAGAGACGGGCAACGAGCGAAATGCTGTCGGCATGAGAAGAAAAGAGAATGCGCACCGCTTACGTACTATGCTCACCCAAAGACAATGCTCTGTGGCTCTGCTCGTGCCCTCTTTGGTTTGTTGCGATGGCTAGCTGTCACAGGAAAAGGAGGCGGATGTATTGCTTGTAGATAAGTACATGGCAATACTAGGACAAAACTGATATGGAAGGGATAGGTGAGAGGTGGTGGGCGGAAGCGCGTAGCGCTCACCGGCCCCAGACGGAAATGGGAATCTGCCGGACAAGGCGTGAGCTGCGATCATGGGAGCACTTACAACGCATGCAGCGAAATGTCGAAGGCCCAAACTTGAAGAGTAGGAGGAGGGGTGACTGGTACTTATGAGGATGATTAACCACGGACCGGGGGGAGTGTGACCCACTGGCATAGGAATTCATTATGGAGCACCGGTGTGGCTTGCATGTAGAGAGGGCTAGGACCTGGGCGTGCCGGCGGAGGTAGACCATAAAGGTGTTGCTCGCCCAGCGGCCCTTGATTTTCACCACGTCGAAAGGGATGTTGTGCAGGAGGTACTCCAATGTAGACCCAATGTGGATGCCGTGTCCTTTTAGCGGGGCCCGGGGGTGGCCGAGCTTCAAGTTCTTGAAGATCGCCTCCAGGGTCTTTAAGAATTTTTGCCTGGTGAGGGGGTGGTGTGATCTGTTTTTGGTTCGGTAGGAGAAAAGGTGGGTGTCCAGACTCCAGAGGGGGTTCGTTGATTTTACGGTGGTTGTCTAGTGCACTGTGGGTGTTGGCGGGACCCTCCTGCTTGGCCCAATAAATGTCCTCGCCTTGCAGGGCGGACTTGGTGCGCAGGAGGCGGAAGTTTGTTACTTCGAGGCCTTGGCGGTCATGCTGAATGCTGACGTGTCTCGGGGTGATGTGTAACGTTGGGGTGAAACAGGTCAGGTTTGGGATGGTGAATTCGCCGGTTCTGGCTGTGGCAAAGAAAAGCATCGTCAGGCACGCAAAGACAGCCACATCGAGAAGGTCGTCTAGGTTGAGTGGCTGCGCACGAGCGTGATGGTGCTTATCGTGTAGAGTTTGTGAGGGGGTGTTTGGACGAGGGGGGGGAGAGGGTCTTGGTGGCCTTTAATAGTGCGTTTGTTTCGTTCTCATGTACCCCGCAGAGGTAGTTGCCAATGGTACTGTTGGAGTACAGGCCTGCCATCGCGGCTAGGAAAATGGAGATAAAGGAGGGGTCAGTGGGTGCTCGCTGGTTCTCTGGTGTACCTTTGGCGTCGCAGAAGGCATGGAAGGTGAGGAGCCCCAATCCGTACATCTCCCTAGTGAATTCGGCCCATGCGTTTATGATCACCTCGAGGATGTGTTTCTC
>JBBPNU010001208.1:0-10335 GCA_038091055.1 Leccinum angustisporum
GCGACGCGGTCCGCTGTAGCGGAGGGTGAGTGAGGGACAGAGAAGGAGGGGCGTACGCACCCAAGTTGCCGTCGTCACCGTCGCAACTTATCGCGTCGCCGTCGCCGTCGTGTCATTATCGCACTGTTATCACGGAGATATCCGTTACTTGCTGAGGTTGAAAGGTCTCGGCATTTGCCGATAAAGTTCAATCTCCGCACGACTACTTAACTGCTCTGAACTGGCTCAACCCTTCCTGAGGTACCTACCCAGGAGGTGACGTACCAAATCCCGGAGTTTCACGCATCATGTTACAAACGAGGCCTATGCCATGAGACCGTGCCAGATTCAGAGTTCGACAACTCGACACCTAAGACGCCTACCCAAGTGGTGACGCGTCGCCGGGTCGAGGTATGTTGAGCTCGACAACTTGACACCTAAGACGCCTACCCAAGTGGTGACTCGTCGCCGGGTCAAGGCCTGTTGATACGGTTGAGGCACCTACCCAGGAGGTCATGTGCCAATACGCCTACTCTACCCCCAAGGCTGGTCCCTAATTTGGCTCAACTCGAGCTCATTCTTGCTACTTCATCGGCTCCACATCTTGACATGCCATGCGGTGTGATGTTGTTTTTCTTTCTTTCATCTCACTGGTTAAATAAATCGACTCATCAATGGGTCAATCCCAGTCAAATGGCCCAAGCAATTCAGCTGAAGCTAAAGGTTCATGAGCCTGAGTGCACTTCTCACGCGTTTCCTGGATCACCAACAGGAAGGAGGCCGGTGCCACATTGTCAAGAATACGAAACAGAGCGTCGTCATCGCAGAGCATATATCATCCCCACAGCCGACACGGAGTCATGACCCCGCTAGTGCTCATCGCACGGCCTGCGGAACATCTGATCTGGATTTTGCTCTCTGTCACTGTCTCTAATAACTCTCTACGTACATCACTTTCAACTAGGGGGAAATTCTCCAAGAAATGATATATATCATATACACGTAGATTGCTACTCCATAGTACACCGCTTCATCGGAACAGTTCAGAAAACAAGAAAAGAGAACCAGGTCCAGCAATTCAATCCCGACCGATCTATTCCTCGTCTCAGGTTGTGTAGAAGCTCGGGAGGATCCCCGTCACGTCTTCGTGGTACCAAAACCTGCACGGTGTGTCCTCATCCACTTCTGCGGTTCCGTTTTCCATGTGCATATCGATGTCGCCGCCACTCTTCTTCGGCCACATCACGATCTCATCCACACTGGCATCGCCCCAAGCCCAAGACCAAGCACGATTACGAGTGTCTCTGCAAACGAAGGCTCCACGAGCAGCGTAATGCCGTCCTTGAGCGGGTCATGCGGCTTCTGTCCTGTGCTGGCGAACGCGTTGGAGAAGGACCGCGATCGTTAGGATCAACTACGGGCCCGCAAGACTCACTCCAGATCTCCGGCCTCGTAATTTCTTCAAGCCGCGCTGATCGAAGGACCCAGTTGCGCAGAACAAAAGCCAGAAAAAAAGTGATCAAGCAAGGCATATGGACCAAGCTACGTTTCCCTAGAAAACCGACGCAAGGAAAGAGATGTAGAATCAAACAATATAAACACGCGATCGGCGAAGGAATCGCACTCACCAGATGAGACCGTGTTCGCGCATGTAGGACGAGGAAGATCTGGACTGTCATCTCTGGGTCGCTGAGGAAAATGGTAAGTTTCTCTTCCCTCACCTCTCCGTCCATTTTGTGAGGGTCGTCAAAAGCATCGTCGACGGCGAGACTTTCACCCAAGCGCTGTCCTTTCGTAGGTCGCGAAGAAATAGCCCCAGAGATGGGATCACGGTTCCCGGCGTCATCCAGGCCAGTACGGAAATTCGAACGCGCATTGGAACCGCCGATCGGCAGGTGAAATACTCCTGATCGAAACCAAGCATGCACCATCGTCAACAAAATGCTCGAACGGAAACGAAACGAAACGAAACACGTAAAGACGACGTACGAGTCAAATCGAACCTTCGTCACCCTTAGATCCGTCACCCCCATGTCCCATTTTTTGTGCCATCCAGCCTTCTATGGAGGAAGGTACCATGCTTTTAAGTAAAAATTTATCGACTCCAAAGTTAGCAACAAAAGAGTATACCACACACAGTTGTAGAAATTCTCATGAGGAGCCTCATTACTTCCAACTTGCAAGCTGGGGAAAGTATTTCTTGTAACTCTGAGGTTAGGGAAAGCAGCAGTCAGGTCAACCCCGAGAAAAGGTTACAGGGTTGATGGGTATACCTTACTTCCGGTGTTTCCGGTGCGCTCTTCCGATATTTCCACTACGCTCTTCCGGTGGTTCCGATAGAGCTTTGACCTAGTCGCTATGAATCTAGTGGAATAGATAGCGAGGGAGAGATGAAGCAAGAAACGGGAAAAGGAATGGAGGACAACACTGTCAGGCAAGGCCCTTTTTTAACCAAAATAGAGAGCGAGCGAACGCGTAAAGATGCGTGAAGAAACAAGGAAGGAAAAGAAAATTACAGCATACCCGAGTCCTTTAGTGCGTTCTGTGATATGGCTTCCTCCACCGCCGCGAATACTAAACGAATGTTTGTAGTATCTGTTGCTTGCGTAATACTGGCAGAAGTAAAGCGATACGGTCAGCCAGGAGACGATGCTAGGAATCTTTTGAAACGCACTGTGGATAAATGGATAGACGTGCCCGATTTGTTTGCATAAATCGCCAGAGTATATATTTCGACCCTTTGTTTATATCCGCACCTCCTGAATACTCTGGGAAATGACTCTCCAGCGGAACCTAACGGGAGTGAGGGGAAAAGAAGCGACAAGTTCCATCAGGTAGCACACCTTGGGTAGCTTGATCTTGAACACATCTATTTTATTGAGGATGAGGATTATGGACGTTCTTTGGAACCACAGCGAGTTGATCACGGACTCAAAAAGTGTCAATGATTCAGCCATTTGATTCTAAGGAGAAGTAGCTAAGGCCTCGACCGAGCATAACGTGTATGCAGAAACTTGCCTGGTTCTTATCTTCTAGCAAGACTTGGTCGTAATTACTCAGGGAGGCGCAGAAAATGATGCTCGTGACGCTCTCAAAGCAGTGGATCCACCTTTTTCTTTCGGAGCGTTGCCCCCCGACATCAAACATGTGAATCCTAGACGCGTTGAATGACATGAAGGACGAAGACATGCAAAGCGCACTGTAGTTGACCCATTGTGAACCTCGTTTCACTGATGCCCGTTGTTTTTAGACGAGCCCGTAAAACGTCGTTTTCAGTTGGGCAGTAAGTCGGAGAGCCTATTCGCAGAACATGGGTGAGGAAGCTGATGCGAGAAAGGTGAGAAAGGACAGAAATAAAAGGAGGATTTCATACTGACTAAACTGCGTTATCCATGAAATAAAACTCGCTTGTGTGGTCCATGAGCTGAGGAATAATGGGGTCTGTCCACAGCTGGTGAATGGCTTGTGCTATTTCAAAAGAGAATACGAATGAAGGAGAAGGATCGACTCGATAGTTGAATATACGATTTGCGTTGGCCTGCGAGTGTGGCGAGAGTGTGAGGCACTACGAGAGCAATGCGGAGGGGCGGGAGACATACGCGGTTTGCTGGATCGACACAGTCGTAACCGATCTTGCGCATGGCGAGAACGATGACTTGTGCGCTATCGAGGGTGTTGCGATATATTGTTTGTCGGTAGGTCGCGACTTCTTCCTTAGCAAAGCCATTCTGGTGTATAATCTTCATCTGCTTCACGATTGTAAATTTTCCCGAATCACTGGCACCTGCAGGGAAAGGGGTCAGGTTGGTAAGCAGGAAAGATGGACTGGCAAGGGATGAACTGACCTAGGAGAAGTACCTTGCATTCCTTCTTGAGCTTCCTGGAGTCCTCCTCGAGCTGGAGGTCGATGTCATCTGATCTCACCGTTTCAGATATGTCAGGGGCAGACATGCAGTTCCCCATGGTGAGTTGCAGGGCAAGCGGAGGCGGTACCATTGGGATGAGTTCGCGACAAGGGTCGAGTGCTTACTAATCTGGGAATGCACTTTGACCATTCAAAGTTAGTCAAGGCCTCTTACTAGTGTAGCCCATGCGCTTCCTAAAACGGAACGTCGGGTATCGACTCTATCGAGACTACCTCTTGGCAACGAAGCCAACCATGCTGATTCAACTTCAGAACACCGGAGGGTGTGGAGAGTAGGCTTGGGCGGGTTCAACTCAGAAGAGTTTGAGCTTTGCATGACTCAGATCAGCAAATTCACCAAGGGGGGGCCCATCCGCAGTTCAAATTGGCAGTTAAAAAACCATTGAGGCGTTTACTTTAGGTATAGCTTAGTTTAGATACCCATTTAGATATATGAATTCCTTATACGTTCAAACATTATGGCAGTCAGAAGTATGGCCCGACTATTGTTCAGATCTTCGATTATCTACCAGATTTGTATTATCTAGTATGTAATGATATCAAACATGCGTTGAGATAATCATTGTGCATCCCCGGGCCGCATCACGAGGGCTCTTTTAGCATTCACAGCGCATGCTTTACCCCTCTCCACAATAGAATGACAAACCGAAATGTACTCTTGAAGAAGCGCTGGTTCGCTTCGTATTGTGTTGTTAATGTAAGAAACAAGTCGGTGGTAAACTTTGAAGTTCGTTAAATGGCTGTCTTGTTTGAGGAACGTGCCGTCTTCGTGTTCTTCAAGTGCAAGGGTGATACATGCACCCGCTAAAGCAACCACAGGGTCGAGGTTGTCTGGATCGAGCATATGCCCGACCTCCAGATCGAAGAAGACGGTGTCGATGATTGCGTCGAGGAGGATTGGTGCCTGGAGCACGTGGACGACAACGCTCGAACCACCTTCTGGCTCCTCCGAGACATGGTGGAGGTAATTGAAGATAGTACCGCCGGTGAGGAGTTGCGGAATGCGGGTCCGTTTTAATTCAACCTCCGAGTCGCGAGGGTTTCCGCCTTTCGCCGTAACAGGTAACCATAGATTGTAAGCTGCCTCTTGAAAGCGGTACGGACGTTTGTCATGGTAAGAACAAGCTTCTCTAACATATTCTTTTTATACGAAACTTCAAACCGTGTGATCAACTTGAACCCCGCTGGTCGTGTGTATTGTAATGCCTTACCATTGGTAGTATGTCCCGGCGGGCCGATTCTCGACATCGCATCACCGATAGCTTCGTTGACAAGCTCATCCCGTTTAGACTTTGACTTGGGGACGGCGACAGCGGTGAGCATCTTCCGTTGAATTTCATCCTTAGCAAGGGCAAGGACGTCCTTCTGATGTTGTTTGACATTAGTTGCCAATGCTGGGAGCGGCCCGGGGTTTGAAGCCTGAATGGACACACCGGCAGACTCTCTGCCAGAGCCACTGGCAGGAGGGGCTGGCGTGGGCTGTGCGGACTCGCGGCCAGAAACGGGGTGGGTGCTGGTGGGCGCTGTGGACGGTGATGGCGGCGGTGTGGGGGTTCCTGGCATGTTGAGTCGATGGGCTCTCCGCGGGAGGCTTCGGGTCGTCTGATGCGCCTAGATCACAAAACTGATCAGCCATCGGTTAGCTGCAGTCTGAGTCTACGTACTCGAATGACTGACGTCCTCAGAACGCCCGAAACTGTCTCGCCACCTCTCACTGGTCGGACTGCGAGCACATGGGGGCCATGATTTTCGGCGACCTGTTGCTGTGAACTTGAAGCCAGTGCGGCCTGGGTGAGGATAGACGCGTTTGGGTGTGAGAATGCCTCAGACGTTGTGGAGGCTGCCAGTGCGTAGGGTGCCGAGGAAGAAGGAAATTGGTCCATCGCCTCATACCCGTAGTTCTCAGCAGCTTGAACGGCCCACTGTGTCGATGTATAGGTGTGCACGGGCACGGGAAGGTTGTAGTACACCTGTAGCAGTAGAAATGATATATCAGATACTTGTACTAGCACAATAAATACTATACATGACTGTGCTAATACCTGGTAGGGATCCTCCACTTATATATCACCCTTGTAAGTCTGTTTTGTATGGTCCCATCGGCCCACTGATACACCATCCACTGATATATCAACCTTGTAAGTATCTGTTTTGTATGATACTACCATTGGCCCAGTGATACATCACCCACTGATATATCACCCTTGTAAGTATCTGTTTTATATGATCCCACTGGTCCACTGATACATCACCCACTGATATAGTATCACCCTTGTAGGTATCTGTTTTATATGATACCATTGGCCCACTGATACATCACCCAATAATATATCATCCTTGTAAGTATCTATTTTGTATGATACCATTGGCCCACTGATACATCACCCAATGATATATCATCCTTGTAAGTATCTATTTTGTATGATACCATTGGCCCACTGATACATCACCTCTGATTCACCACTGATATATCACCCTTGTAAGTATCTGTTTTGTATGATACCACTGGTCCACTGATACATCACCCACTGATATATCATCCTTGTAAGTATCTATTTTGTATGATACCATTGGTCCACTGATACATCACCCACTGATATTTATTTAGTGATATATTACCCTTGTAAGTATCTGTTTTGAATGATACCATTGGCCCACTGATACATCACCACTGATATATCACCCTTGTAAGTATCTGTTTTGTATGATACCATTGGCCCACTGATACATCACCCACTGATATATTACCCTTGTAAGTGTCTGTTTTGTATGATACCATTGGCCCTCTGATACATTACCCAGTGCCCACTGATATATCACCCTTGTAAGTATCTGTTTTGTATGATATCATTGGCCCACTGATACATTACCCACTGATATATCACCCTTGTAGTAAGTATCTGTTTTATATGATCCCACTGGTCCACTGATACATCACCACTGATATATCACCCTTGTAAGTATCTGTTTTGTATGATACCATTGGCCCACTGATACATCACCCACTGATATATCTATATCACCCAATGATGTTCCATATTGGAACACTGTTATCATCCTGATATATCACTCATGCTTGGTAACTTGAAGTACAACTGTTCGACAATCGCGATTCGCAGCCCACATCGAGTATTCATGATGGCACCGTACTATAATATATCATTATTGCTGCTACTGGTGACCCCCGCCCCCGTTCCCGCCGTCCCTCGTCGTCGTCCCCGTCCTCTCCCGTTTTCCCGCCCCAGCGTGCAGAAGCTACCACACAAGTTGACACAACGTGCACGATCATGCACGTTGTGCAGTCGCTCCTACACGCGCCCCTAGTAGTGCTGTTAACATTCCATGGAACACTTTTTTCGTTTGATTGTAGTGAATATATTTTGTGTGATGAAACAGCAATACTATCAGGGCAAGTGTATAGGCCCGTGTAACGTGTCATGTTCTAATCGTACCTATTTTTCCTTATTTTTCCAATGCTCCCTGAAGGTGCGAGCAGCGATTTAAACATATGCAAGCGTGTGAAAAATCCCGAAAACTTAGGAGACTTCCAAAGTGGTTTCCACAACACTATTCTAAACGATAGGTCAAGTATTTTTGATGAGAGCTTATGATATTGGAACTGTGATCACTTTTTCTTGTCTCCGTTGGTACCACTAGTAGGGCTTTTACTCAAATGTTTCCGTATTTTTGGATTATATCAATGTTTACGCAGAGTTCTCTAGGAGGTCGCAGATCACAGCTTCGGTTGAGTCATCTGGTAGGCTACCACAACGAGATGACTGACTGGAAAATACACTACGATCCGCGCATTCTGATCCGTGGTCAGAATGTGGGAATGGTCCATCTAAATTACTAGTCGAAATCGAGACAAAAGAAATGATTTGAAAAGGTACTACCATTATCTGAGGGTCGAGTACGTAGAGAGGAAGAGAAAGAAGAATCGTAAGAAAAACTATTGAGATGGGACAAGGAATATTTTTTTGTGACCCGGATGGTTGCAGGACGGTCGTGGAATATGGGGGCGCGCACAGATACGGTCGGAATGGAGAATCATTTTGGGAAATTGGTGGGAAAAGGTCGTGGGAATCCGGAAAATGTGGAGGGTGGTAACCAGAGGCAATTAATATTGATACGAGGTGCGTGATGAGCCTACAAATAAAATCAGAACGCGGCACGCGGAACAAACCCGGCCTGGTCAGGAGTATGTTTGCGGTACGTGAATAGGAACGCTTGCGAAAACAAAAGATCTTGGGGCAGCTGGGAAGGGTCCAGGTCCGTCTCCCTTGCCGAATTGGGCGGCGAAGAGCCCGTCAAGAGACACTATATCCCGTGCGAGAGGGCGAGGAAGATTAACAGGTTGAAATGACGTGCACGGGGTCATATCGTATGGTCCACCAGTCGGCCCAAAGAAGGGCGATATCCCGTGGTTGGTGATTGAGAAAATGTCCAGCGGGGGATGACCCGCAGCACCGGACTCGTTGGGTGACATTTCCTCCTCTTTGAGTTGATTGACTCCCAGTTTGACTCCCACGAGATCGTCACGAAGGAGGGGGTGTGGCTCCGTCGAATGCTGGGCCTGGAGGTCGCCGAGGGTGTGCTCAAGTACCCAGATCCACTTGCGCATTGCGGCTATCTGGTGATAATAATGCGCGGTCGCTGCAAGAACGACACTGGGGAAAGGGCAGCGCGTAAGGTTGCCGTAGCAGAGAGGGGTCACATGATCCTCACCGGGGTCCTTGACCAGTGGACAATTTACCTGTGGCGACCCATCAATCAACGCCGCCGAGGGCCAACTAAAACGAAAGAGAACGAACCGTTCGGACATAATGCTGCGCAGCCTCTCCGCTGAGATAGAGAAATGAATTAAATGGCGGCGTTTCGCTCGACAGCAAGAGAACAGGCCCGGATGGGACGGAGAGAACGCGCACCTGGCAACTTTGGCAGGGGATTTGCTTGTCACACTTCATCTTGAGTCTTTTAGGTCAGAAAAAGAAAGATTAAAAAAATTGGGATGCACGACAGAGAGCGCGGTGATCGCACCTCCTACACTCAGCGCATGAGATCTGCCCGCTATTCCTCTTCTGCTCGGTTTTGCGTGAGTAGCCACCATCAGATTTGTACTTCTCGACCTCCCGACGGCCCGACTTGCGCTCTGGAGGCATTTATGAAGAAAAGGAACTGGGAGAAATCGTTTGGTACCCCTTGGGCAATAACGGTGTGAAAATCCGATGCTGTGGGCGCCTTTCAGCTTGTCCACCAGTTCTGAGACGAGGGGAATAGGATAGCGATTTCGGACGGTGATGGCGTTTAGCTTTTGGTAATCCTGTACAGGACGAAGTTTTCCGTCTTTCTTCTTGACTAAGGAGAAGGCAGAAGCGAAGGGTGATTTGGAAGGGGCGGCGTTCTCATCAAAGGTCGATCTGATTTCCGCCCGTTTGAACCCAGCATTATTATGTAAAGGTTTCACATTTGACGTGAGATCGCCGTCGCCACCAGAGTGGTCGCAATTCTTGTGACAAGTCACGGGATTGAGGGTACATACACCCTGCATAACGCATGTTCAGGCTACTTATGGCAGACCCTGCCTACCACGGCCCGCACTGTCAGTCACCAATTTGCCAATTTGGCGCGCATTCATGTGACGGACGGGGGCACATTTCTTTCATTGATTCAAGCCCTTTCCCGGTAGGCAGGGCCAACAGACCTTGGTGGAAGTTTGTTGGCCCTGCCTACCACGGCCCGCACTGTCAGTCACCAATAATTTGGCGCGCATTCAACAAGGCCCTGGCGATGAAAGACCCACGCAACGTGTGATGTGACGGACGGGGGCATTTCTTTCATTGATTCAAGCCCTTTCCGGGTTCAGGGTGCCAACAAACTTCCACCAACGTCTGCCATAAGTAGCCTGAACCTGAACTTAGGTCGTCGACGATGTCCCAGTCGTCATGTCAGTGATGTCGTGGGTCATCCGTGTTTGAAATTTAAAATTTGAGTGAGGTCCCGGTCACGCAGGAAAGAAGACTGCGTTCGTTGCGAGCCATCCCGCGTCGCGAAAGCCGTCCCTACTCAGCGTATCTCTGCTCAGCGTGTCCAGTATGATAAGTGGCAGTCTTTGATTCCCGTTTTAATCCCGCCCGCCCTACCTCACGTACTTGGCACACTCGCTTGGCAAACCCCCCACGTCCCCACCCACCATACTATCCCGCTGTCAGGCAGGATGTGATTTAAAGAAAAGCGAGATACTCGCATTGTTCAATGACTGTAAGCCTTTTGCTATCAACTGTGGGTTCCAAGGTCTGACCCACTGCCTCATCTGCACTGCTGAGTTCAGCACAGGCCACCTTGCGTTTGCTGGAACCAATGCGGAGTGGCACGGCGACGTTGTTGGAATTGGTTAAATGGGGCGAAGGCTTTGACACACGGACTCGATG
>JBBPNU010001209.1:0-10331 GCA_038091055.1 Leccinum angustisporum
TGCCGTGGATGCGCAGGGAGTGACGGGGTCGAACGAATCCTTGAGAAAGTCGTAGAGGATCTTGATCCGGGCTGGGGAGATGCGGAGGACATCTCTCGAAAGCTGGAAAGCACAAGTTAGGAAGTGTTGGTAAAGAGAAGGCGGCTTACAGCATCCTTGAGGAGATCGGCGCCGGTAGGTACCTTGGGTAGCTCGGGGGCTCGACCAGGCTCGGGTAACCCTGGAAAAGAAGAAGAAAAAGAAGGTTATAACGGGTTCAAAGTTTGATCGAGCGCCAGATACCCACCGTCACGGTTGTGCGCCTGCGAAACTATACGGTACAAGTAACAAATTCTCACATGATCAGTTCAGCGATGAGGGTGTGTCCAGGTTCGCCGTCGGCGATGGTAAGAGAAGGCTCCGTCGCGATGCGATTAGTGTGCGATAGCCTGGGAGTCTCTCAATTTGAGTCTTGCCACCGATCTCGTGGATGACAGTGGCCAAGGATGGTTTTCGTGGGCAACGTCCGAGTGGGGCGCGACGCGGACCTAGTTGAACGCCTTGAAGGCCCTTGTAGGTGAGAGCGAGAGTGATGGAACGATGAAAGGTGCTGAAGGGAGCTCCGATGATCGTGGACTTGAATAAATTCGGTGGGGACGCCATGGGGTTGGTGATAAGGAAGAGGAATAGGAGGGGAACAAACTTTTTACATAGACACCGGGGCCAGTACAGTGGAGGGAGAAGACTGCATTGCACGCACGTCTCCTTGCGGAAAGACGACCTATATTATAGGCTCCGAGACTCGAGAGAAATGTTGGTTCTCATCAAGAAAGTTTCTTACGGCAGACTTGTCACCGCCGGGTCACCCCGCGAACCCTCGCGCTTACTAGTAACATGCGATGCGATGCGACACAAAGCCTTGGGAGAGTACGCTGGCGCTATGACATCATCTAATAAGTAGATACTGACATATATATCCAACAAACAAGCACACTTCATACTTCAAATTCAATGCGACTTGACTCTCAACCCGAGTCCCAGAGTCCCCTGAGCAAATTTCCCTTGTCTTCCCCTTTCTGAAAAGGCAGGCTTCGCATTCCAACTGAATGTGAGAATCAGTTGGTTGATAGTAGCGACCGCAACGTCGTCATCGCATACCAGGCGTTCGTGCGTATGTGCTCAAACTCTCCCGCGAACACGGTGTCGCTGTCGTGGGCCGTTGGAAAGTACGAGGGGCGCATGAAGAGAGTGCGAGACGCGTGAGGGTCCACGCGTCCAGGTGTTTGCGTGCGCCTTTGTGCACTCGGTTCCTGTGTTCGCCGTCGTGGGAGGGCAATCAGACGTACCTCCTTGTGCATGCATGTCGTGGGTGAGGGTAGGCGAGCGAGCGACGATGATGTGCGAGGACGAATGCGGGAGAGGGCGAGGGCGGGCGGGTCGGTGAGCAAGCGAGATAGTGCGTACGTCCGTGTAGGTGGGGTGATGTAGGGAAGGCGATAACGAGGGAAAACGAGGGAGGTAACGATTTACGGCGACCGTCGTATGCTCGCGTTGTGCCGAGAACATACGGCAGTCGTCGCACGCCGTCTTGGATGCTGCGAGGGAGGTGACGCGGACGACTGGGGCAAGGGCAGTCGCCACATACCGTCCTCGACGCGACGTTGAGGTGATGAGGGACGAGGTGTGAGAACGAGGAGGGGCGCAGGCGGGACAGGAAGACATACTTGGGATGGAGCGCAAGGCTGGGCCTCATTCTGCTACTATTGATTCATACCCTGTGCCCGGGGTCCAGGAATTCCCGGCCTCGTCGATGGCTACCACGCAATAGAGAAGGTTTAAACGGCCTACCATCACAGCTCTGTCCACATGACGATCCGCAAACGCTCTGGACACCACCCCTTGCGCCGCCTTCCTCTGCTCTGCATTATCCAACTCCAAATTCTGCAACCGCATCTCAACCAAAAACTCCTTGTCCCGGATCGACTGCGACCAGCTGGACCATGGCCGAAAAGACGAGGCGAGACAAACCGATCAGCGCAAATATGCCCGGATAAACGTGCACGACTGGAAATACAAAGTACGTCAGTCACATTCCGTGCGCACGCCGAAAAACACTTACACAAAAACTTCTTGCTCAACGGAATGTGGACAAACTCCTGGACGAGGTACACTATTCCCGCTGGCAAAAACAGCATGGTGAATAGAGCCGCCAACAGTGGCAAAATGATCTCCTTGGTCGTGTGACTAGGATCAGGATGCGTCCATCCGTTGATCAGCAGCTGCAGTTGCAAGGCGGGTTAGCTCGCACACGCCGAATAATGAACGGCTACTGGTACATACCACGTGCAGCGCGTCGGACTGTCGGCGGGGCAGTTGTAGCCTCCGGCGGAGTCGTATGACGATCTTGCAATACACCAGTCCAAGTGACCACATATCGACCAACCGGATGGTCGGAACCATCGTCAGGTGAACCGTCAACCGAACGGGAAAAACGATGTAGAGATCCACAACAAGGCCCAGCAGGATCGGAATAACGACGCCGAGGAACGTGCCGAAGTACGCCATCTTGATGGCCCACGAAAGACTCTGCTTGGCAAAGTACACCGCAAAATCCGCCCGGGGTCCATCGCCCGTAACACGTTGGCGCCATCGATCCATGCCTTGTGCCGCTTTCCCGACCAAATAACACGCCCAGAGGATATAGAAGCCCGCGAGGAAGGAATAACCGTCGTGAACCAAAGGGAAAGAGACGAGCGCGAAGAAGTGTCTCCCAACTTGCACCGGGACCGCAATGCAGATCGCCGCGACGATCGCCATAATCGTCCAAACCGCCATAACAAAGGCAACGATCCTCATGCGGAATCGGGGAGCGCAATACACCACGATGTAATCATCTTTGATGCTTCGTTTTGCCTTGACTGCCTCCGCATTTTGAGATGCTATCAGCGCAGCAGCGTCAGTGCGATGTCATCCAGGCCATTCAACAGACATTGGCGCCAGAATGGATCCACCGCAAAACGATTCGCCTGCTCGCAGTTATCTCGTCTCACTTCCTGTTTCTCGAGATCGACCTCGAGCTCCACGCCCGCATCTGCATCCGCAGCGAGTTCTTTGCACTCCGCTTGAGAAAGTACCAACGGGAGCATGCCATTTTGCATAGCGTTGCTCCGGAAAATCTCACCAAAACTCGGGGCAATGATACAACGAATGCCAAAATCATTCCTGTAATTCATTATTGTCAGTCGTCGTCAGATGGTGACCGAGCCATGGTAGGGGGACTCACAAGCTCCACGCAGCGTGCTCGCGAGAGCTACCACAGCCAAAGTTTGGCTCACTAACGACAAGAATTCTTGCCTGGTCGTATGGAGCCCGATTCAGGACAAAGTCTCTCTTCTCCCCTGTCTTGGGATCGAAGCGAAGTGCATAGAACAACCCGTTAGACAGTCCGGTACGTTTCAGTCCTTTGAGGAACTGTTTGGGAATGATCATATCTGTATCGACATCGGCCATGTGCAACGGTGCTGCGATCCCCTTGACGATGACAAACTTCTGAACATCAGAGCTCGAAGACGCTGTGGAAGAGGTCCCGGATGGGTGGGTGAGGGGCTGGGGCGATGGAAGAGGGAGGACAGGGTCTGTGAAGAACACGTGTGGACTCAATTGTTTCAAGGATGAGCTTCAGTGATTTGAGTCTCAGGGGTTGAACCCAACAACTTCCGGACATCAGTGAGCTTTCCCTTAATGGCTGCAGCCGCTGCCATGGCAGGACTGAGGAGATGAGTCCGTCCTCCAGCGCCTTGACGACCTTCAAAGTTGCGGTTACTTGTGCTAGCACAGCGCTCGCCAGGCCCCATCCGATCTGGGTTCATACCCACGCACATAGAGCATCCAGCCTCCCTCCAGTCAAAACCAGCGCGCTTGAAGATGGTATCTAATCCTTCTGCTTCTGCGTGCTGTTTAACTAACCCTGAACCAGGAACGATCATGGCTTGGACGCTCGGTGACACCTTCGCGTCGGGTCCGGCAGCTAAGACGACTCGTACAGCAGAGCGAAAATCTTCAATACGACTATTGGTGCAGGAACCAATGAAGACTTTGTTTGACGAAATATTGTCCATGCGAGTATTCGGATGCAGTCCCATGTAAGCCAAAGCCCGCTCTGCACCAGCCCGCTTGGCTGGGTCCATTGTTGTCGGATCTGGTAAAGAACCAGTGATTGGAACAACGTCCTGAGGAGATGTGCCCCATGTAACAGTGGGTGGTATATCATCTCCATTTATCTCTAGTTCAATATCGAACTTTGCGCCGTCATCGCTCTTGAGGGTACGCCAATAATCAAGAGCACGGTCCCATGCTTCGCCCTTGGGAGCCAGTGGACGATTGCGGAGGTAATCAAAGGCGATTTCATCGGGTGCAACCAAGCCAGCTCGAGCACCGGCTTCGATGCTTATGTTGCAGACGCTCATACGACCCTCCATGCTAAAGTTGCAGAAAACGAAGCCAGCGTATTCGATAACATGACCTGTGCCTCCAGCTGTTCCAATTACTCCAATGATATGCAGGATGACATCCTTCGAGGACACGCCTTCAGCGAGATCACCGTCTACGGTGATGTGCATGCTCTTTCCCTTGCGTTGCAGTAAGGTTTGAGTAGCAAGGACATGTTCGACTTCGGATGTTCCAATGCCAAACGCCAAAGAACCGAACGCGCCGTGGGCTGTGTAAAGAGCACATTAATGACTGACAAGTTCTGAAATTACGAGCATAGTGGAGGTGTGTGAATCACCACAGACGCAGGTTATACCTGGAAGCTATGAAATGTTCGTGTTGTATACAGTGCCTTTGAAAAAGATCTGGAGGTGTCTTGCGGTGAAACCTTGTTCGGGTCCGATTACATGCACGATCCCTATCGTTCGATCAGATATAGAGTTGCCGGAAGAACACAAGTGTCTACCCTGACGTCGGTCCGCCATTCCAAAGTACGTGAGTCCAAACTCTTTTGCATTTTCTTCGACGGCCAGACACTGCGCGAGAATCGGTTTCTGCGACAAACGTATCAACAGATCTGTAATTCTTGCGCGATATCGTACTTTTATCGAATGAGTATTCTGATCCGATATCATTGCAAAGTCACTCACGGAATGTTATGATCGACAGTCGCTAGAGTGCAATCTGGCCTGCGAACGCTCCGCCGAGTTGATCGCCTGCAGGCACTAGTATCAGCAAATGAGTCGACACGAGTGGATATGGAACGTACAGTCCCTCGAACGCCTGAGGGCTCGTGACTTCGTGAACAAGGTGACTGCGAGACAAGTTCGTCATGAGCTGCTCTGGGATTTGCGGGGGTACTGTCTTCGAGAACTTCAGTGGTAGCACGCATGTCTCTAGGGAGTGCAATATTGTCGCTGGCAGGCACCCGACGGAAAGTCCCGTCCCGTCTTGTAGTCACTTCTTCCTTGTCCCTTGCAGATCTCCGGAAGAAAGCAAACCAGGTTTTGTACACCTTTGAAGACTCTTCATCTCGGATCCTGTCGCCAAACATGTAGGAGGTCAAACGTAGCCTCACAGCCAAGAATTTCCAGACGTGAACTGATGCCCGAGAGACGGCCTTGCGAGGCCTCAAGTAGCGCATCGTGTAGGGCAGCACAATTTGAAGAAACAGAAGATCGATCGGGACTTCAGAAAGCGGTTCCCTAAGAATCCTTACGTGAGTTACTCGGAACCGAGCGAAAGTGAAAATACATAGCCTACCTAGTCCTCCAGCGTATCGTGAATATGGATCGGTTGCCGATAAAAAGGAGGATTGCAAGGCTTCCGACACCACAAGCAACCACCATCGCATACATGAAGGCGCTGATGAGGAGTTTGCGGAATTGAGTAAAGGTGGGTCTCTCCAAAATATCGGGGATGGGGTGGAAATTTTGATCTTGGGGATCCTTGATGAACCACATTGCACCTGAGCGCATGATATTCCTGCACCCTCCCAACAGAACAGCGAATTGATACCTGCCAAACGGATCAGAGCTTGGGGGTCAATAGATGCGATTGACTCACATAAACATGGTCCCCGCAACCCAGTGGTAGAACATCGCTGTCAAGGGAGATTCCGTGAAGAACGATATCCTCGATTCAATGGACGCTTCGGGAAATACCCATATCGTGCAAGCATCAAGCATCAAGCATGACACCACATCCAAGTGGGAAAACGATGAGCTCTACGATGATGAACATTGCAACCTACACCACATTAGTTTCACTTCACATCCACCGCGACTCGGACGAAGCTCACCTTCACAACCAGGAGCTGTTGCCGGATCGCGTTTCTCACAGCTCTACCGACAGTCCTGGCATTCCCGACTGTGAACACGTTCAGATAAAGGGCCAGTATGATGCCGACGACGGCATAGCCCAACACTATGGAAAACGCGCGTTCACTGTTTCCGTGACCCAGAGCCAGACGGATCCAGGTCTGCTGGAAGCGGCTGGCAAATAGCCTGACTTCTTGACCGATATAGGCATAATGGGGCTCCAGCAGTCGTGCGAGGCTCGAATCACTTTCGAAAAAGGCGTGTATGGCATTTATTATCTTCGAAAGGACGGGCGCTCTTGGGGCATTGATTGCAGCCACCATGATGCCACAGCCGCCAAATCCAATCTTTTTGAGGTCTAACGTAGCACATGTCACCAACGTGGGGGCTGAATTGTAGATGTGACATACTATCCATGAAGTTACGTCTTGCGAATGGGAAGAGACGTCTTAAGTTTGATCGACGCCGGACACCCCGATTTTCGTGTGCGCCTGCGAAACTAACACATAATTTCCACACGATCAGTTCAGCGATGAGGGCGTGTCCAGGCTCGCCGTCGGTGATGGTAAGAGAGGGCTCCGTCGCGATGCGTCTAGCGCGCGATAGCCTGGGACTCTCTCAATTTGAGTCTTGACACCGATCTCGTGGATCAGAGTGAGCATGAATCCGAACGGATGGTTTTCGTGGGCAACGTGACGGTACGTCCGTGTGGGGTACGACGCGGACCTGGTTGAACAAAAGGCCTTTGTAGGTGAGGACGAGGAAAGGTACTGAAGGGAGCTCCGACGATTGTGAAATTCGGTGGGGACGCCATGGGGTTGGCAGTGACTCTAAGGAAGAGGAATAGGAGGAGAACAATTTTTTAAATACCGAGGCCCGATGAGTACAGTGGGGAGAGAAGACTGCAGCGCACATCTCCTTGCGGAAAGACGTCTCAGAACGTTGGTTCTCATCAAGAATTCTTACGGCAGATTTGTCACCGGGTCATCCCGAACCCTCGCACTTACTAGCATGTGATGCGATGCGACACAAAGCCTTAGGAGAGTACGCTGGCGCTAAGGCCTAAGATACACATTAAGGACGTCATCTAATAAGTAGATACTGGCATCTATCCAACAAACGAGCACTTCACTCCAGTTCCCAGAGTCCCCTGAGTAAAATTCCCCTGTCTTCCTTTCTGAAAAGGCAAGCTCGCGCGTTCCAACTGAATGTGGCACGTTCGACGGACCATGTGAACAAGCTTACGTTGAGGCGTTCAACACACCTCGGATTCGCTAAGCTTCTCATACGGGCAAGACGCCGGCTCGTTTTCGTCCATCAGGAAGTACTGCTTGGACTTGCGCGAACCAAGGTCGCCGTAGTTCTTGAGCTCAGGGCTGACAGGGATGGGGTCGTACTTGGGAAGCAAGGCCCGAACCTTCGAGAGTGCTCCGGCGCGCGTCGCATCACTGCTGAACAGAATGTCGAAGATTCACTTGGGTTGGAAGACGATGGTAAACCCGGGTGCGTAGCGCGAACGACGAACTTGGTGCGCAGGCGTCTGGATCACGGTGAAGAATGCCTTCCCACCGAAGCAGAGGCACCATTTATCGGTGTCGATGTCACGGGGCACATCGTTAGGCCACGGCGGCGTGTCAAGCTTGGCTATGCCGTTGAGCAGCTCCCAGAACAATCCGAACCTGTTACACTTTGACATCGATCTTGACACTGTCAAACTTGTCTCGGGTTGCTCGTCTTTTCCACCAGCCTGTTCCGTTTCGGGCGCCGGTGAACTTGCGGGGACGAGTACGACTGGAGAATCTGCATGCGCCTGTTCCTCGTCGATATTGTCGAGTACATCATTGTCGCTTTCACCTTCTTCAAAGAATTCTGGGTCATCAAGAGAGTACAGATGCGCGTCGAAGTCGTCCAAACTAAGACGCGTCCAATGTCAGCACGCGGTCACGTGGTGAGTGATTTGCTAGACACGTGCCACTCAGCTTTACCTTCTGGCAACCGTGACCACGCCTTGCCCAATGCCCGCGCGTTCATTCAACCTATACGACTCCAGGCACCACCACGGATAGAATGACGCGATGATGATGAGAAAAACTGCAACAATAACGAAACAGGATCCACGCAGGGGGACCAATGCTTCTTCGTCGCATTGCTCAGCTCGACGAACCGTCTGCGCGGCACATCTGCTCTGGATCGTCTCTCTCGTTCATAAGATGCCCAATGTGTTCGTCAACCTCGTCCAGGATCGCAAATACTCCACTGATGGTGTCGTTGTTCCACCTTCCCAGTTAGCGTACTTGTGGACGCGTCGCGACTAGGCCTACACCAGCAGGCCGGAAGCATCAATGGAATTGCAGGACGAAAGCCACAGATTAACGAAACGCTGGACCCGATGCACATCCACTGGACCACAGGATAGCAGCGTCACCTCCCCACCAACCGCTATCGAAATGCACACGAGCACTACCAACAACGCAAAAAAAAGGTAATCAGAGAACGACCGATTATCTCCCGTACGATCCACGGAACCACGCACCACAGCCATTTTTACCTATTCGGTCGATCAAATACCTCACGCCTCGGGCGCATGCACGATTCCATCTACCTCCGGACTATCAGTGGTTCGAGTCCTACGCCGTTTGCATCCACCCCGTCTTGTCCTGTAGACGGGACGCCTTCTTGACCCCTAGTGGGTGACTCAGCCCACTAAAATTGCACCGACGACTTGCCTCGCGTCTGAGCGCAGGAGCCATCAAGCTATCATCGATCAGCGTCAGCAGCAATAACAGCAGGATAAGACGATGAACACTAACAATCGATACCTGGTCGCGCAGCACAGAAGCCCCGTCCCACGCAACTGGTTGCTCGTCACCTGACGTCCATTTCAGAGGCAAGGCAAGGAGTTCCCGAGGCCTCTCTGTTCTCCAAAGATGTGGGGGAAGTTGGATCAGGCGCCAACGCCAAGACGGGTACGGCCGAAGTGGCTGACTGGTGGGTCCCAGTATGAAGGCGTCGTCGCGTAATACACTGAGTGCTTTGACGCAAAGTGGAGAAAGGTGGTCTAGATGCCAAGACGTTCAATGATGTAGCTGAAGCTGACAGAGGCTTCCTGGACCCAGAAGAACCCCCACCGTACGCATTCGCCGCCGTGTGCGGTACAGTGCGCGAACCAACGGTTCGCTCCTCGAAGACAACTCGCGACGACCCGTCCCCCCGCCGGTAAATGGCAGTCCGGGAAGGCCAGGTTGGGCCCCCAATGGGCGTGGCAGGTTGGTTGGTTACTCCCGTGCGCGCGTGCGTGAGGACGGGGGTGTTCACCTTGGTCGGTCCGTCCGTCCGCAGCGGGGCGACGCTCACGCCCAAGGCTAGCTGGGCGGTAGGATGTGGGCCGCTGAGGGCCGTCGCTTGTGGAGGGGTACGGCTGCGACAATGCCGGTCAGGACCGGGCGCGAAAGGAGGGGTGAGGGCAACAAGTGGGAGGAGCAGGAGGGGGATGACGAGGACAAGGACGAGCGCGGGAGTAGGAGAAAGTGCAGCCTGGAGCATTTATCGTCAACGGTGTATCTTAACAGCTCTTCGATCTACTCACATAGCTATCCCTCAATCTCTGTGGTGAATAGGAGAGGAGAGGATTACAATATGATGGACGCCGGCACTACGACGTTATATTTCTCATACCGACAGCATCAAACGTTTACGAGAGATCTAAAACAAGTCACCTGATCGTGAGAAAACAGTACGTTCACTTTGCCTCCACTTCGTGGGAGTCAGGGATATTGATATGATCCCCGACTCACACTTTAGTGTGAGAGGGTTTACAATGTAGAATTCAAACGGTCAGGCACTCACCCAAAAACATTGCAGGCACAAAGTCGCGTGATAGCCCCTCAAGCATTCCTGCCGTTTTTTCTTGTGTTTTCCATTCAGGTTGTGTAATTTTTTGCCGACAGATACATGAATGGTCTACGAGACATTAATCATGGAATCGATTTTAACAAAATAGAACTCGATATCGGTCTCTACGGGCATGAAGAACACAGTTCCTCA
>JBBPNU010001210.1:0-10322 GCA_038091055.1 Leccinum angustisporum
GAATGCTTGAGGGGCTATCACGTGACTTTGTGCCTGCAATGTTTTTGGGTGAGTGCCTGACCGTTTGAATTCTACAAAACCCTCTCACACTAAAGTGTGAGTCGGGGATCAAGTCATGACCGACCCGGTCCGGCCATCAATACAATGGCTCTTGACACTCCAATTCAGTTCCCACTATCGGTAGAGACTCTCGCCGTCATCAACGACCACCTCCGCCCGCTCGACCCGCCAGAGATCCTCCGATGGGCACTTACCCATGTCCCCCACCTCTTCCAGACTACAGCATTCGGTCTAACGGGCCTCGTCGCCATCGACATGCTCTCCAAGATCGCACCCTCGCCTGCGGACCAACCCCCGCTCATCTTCATCGATACCCTCTATCACTTTTCCGAGACGTACGCACTCGTTGCAGAGGTCGAGCAGCGGTACGGAATCAAAGTGAACGTGTTCAAGCCGGAGGGATGCGATACCGTCGCAGACTTTGAGCGCAAGTTCGGAGAGCGTTCTTGGGAGCGGGACGAGGACACGTACGACTTTGCGGTCAAGGTCGGTCGATCGTGCAGAACGATGTACCGATTCTGACCTTTATCGCAGGTCGAACCTGCGCAGCGCGCGTACAAGGCATTGGACGTTCGCGCAGTCATCACTGGTCGCCGTGCGACCCAAGGTGCGGACCGTGCGTCTCTGCAGCCGCTTGAGGTCGATGCAACCGGCCTCGTCAAGCTCAACCCCCTGTTTGCCTGGAAATTCAACCAGGTAGAGGAATACATCAAGACGAACAATGTTCCACGGAACAAGCTGCTCGACCAGGGATATAAAAGTGTCGGGGACTGGCACAGCACGATCAAGAGTGGAGATGGCGATACGGGAGAGCGGGCCGGTCGGTGGGCAGGCAAGGAGGAAAAGACGGAATGCGGACTACACAAGGACTACTTTGCAATGAAAGCCAAAGCCAAGGTCACGTTGGGATCGTCGTACTTGTGTGTATTCCCATGGAACTAACCCGGTCTACGCACACAGGCCGCGGCAGCTGCACAGGGAAAGGGGGCATAGATATTCGTCGTCGGATGCAGAGTTTCCAAAGTGGAAGAAGGGGCGGATGCCGTCCAAGATTTTGCAACTGGGTCCATGGAGGGCAAACATACCATTTGCCACGTCTCGGGCTTTTATGTAGCGAAGAATCCAACAAAGAAGTTTTGTTAGAAAGATACATACCCAGAGTTTGGTTTTGTAAACTTGAAGGTTTCTGCCGAAAGGTTCGGCGTCAAAAGCTAACCAATACAAGTCGCGGAGAAATTCTTTCTGCAAAGTAACACTAATGACACCATTACATTGGGAACGTAGGACAGAACAGATGCGTGTGGCAAAGTCATTGTAAAAAGGAACATAGCCCGAGGGAATCGAGCGACATGTGAACATATCATAGACATACCCGTACTGAACAAGCGCATGAACAATAGATCATGAGCCAGAATTTGACAAGGAGAGGAAAGGAAAACGAAAGCATGGCCAAATATAAACACTAGTGTACAGCAGATACGCTTTGAAAGGCGAAAGGGGTAGGGAAACGAATGGTTGGGGTAAATTATTTCTTGTGTTCAAACTTGGCTTCAGCGTAGGGGTTAACACTATACACTTTGATGACTGGGGGACTCTTGGTCAGGTCTGCCGTCACGATGACCTGGCAAACAATGTCAACGACATCAACCGGGACGTGCTTGTTACTTACCGGAACCGTCATCAGTTCCCTGATATCCTGGATCTTGTGACCCGATGGGGTCGTCCTCAAACCCTCAAAGGCAGGTTCGACCTTCGCAGCCGAAATAAGGCGTTGCTTCGACGTCTCCGTCTCTCTTACAATCTCATTGTCTCGTCCAAGCACAATCTCATCTTCTTCAACATCGTCCTCGTCGAAAAGAGCCTTCTCGTCGTGCAAGGAGCGTGATGCTACCTCCATCTTCGCAGCGTGTGCCTCGGCATTCTGCTTGACCTTCTTCAAGTGTTCATCGTCGCTATTTTCGGCAAGCCAAGTGATGACATCCTTGCCGGACCAATAAATCTGAAGGGTATGAGTGTGCTCATCATATACATGATTCTGAGTGAATGGTTAGCATGCAGACAAGTCGATAGACTGCCCATCTCACATCAATTGGCATCTGGTCTACGTGGACTCTCTTTTCGATGCCGAATTCAGGAACCAGTACGTCGAAGGCAGCATCGAGTACATTGACAACCCGAGCCTGTCGGATAACCGTTCCGTAACGCTGGGTCAAGTCCGAGATAAAGACGCAGAGGAAAAGATGGGTGGACTGCTCTTGCGCCAGTTTCGCAGAGTCTCGTTTACTGGAAGATAATCAGCAAAGTCGACCACACATGATCTGGCTACCTACATGTTGCATTGCTGAGCAATCTTCGCGACGGCATCCCTGTCCATGGTAAACTTCGGGTCGTCTGTGGGTACGGAATCAGTTGCCATAATAAAATGACCCATTTCCCACTCACTTCCGCCCTGGAGAACAGATTCAAGCTGACGGTGCACCAGGATGTCAGCATAACGGCGAATAGGTGAAGTGTAGTGTGTATAGAGAGGGACGTTCAGGGCATAATGTCCATACTTGGCGATATCCAACATTCCGCCACAGAAGTACTTGGCACGTTGAGTGGCTTTGAAGAAGAGCAGTTCGAGTACCATCCGAGCAGCAGGATTGGTGATTCCACCAAAGGATTGCATGATGATCCCTGGGGTTGAAATGTCTACCTCCACACCTAGACGCTTGGCACGTTCGGAAAAGACATTCTATGAAGCATTGTCAGAACAAAAAAGCATAGCGAAGGAAAGTATAATACCAGACGCCTTTCAATAGGAGAGTCGTGTCTACGGAGAAGGGCTTGTTCTGGGAGGTGAACGGCGATGCGCTGAGCGATAGCAATGTTGGTCAAGAGCATGAACTGGAAAGATCACTTGAGCCTTGGTAATAATAACGGGTCAGAGAGTGCATACCTCTTCGACCATGTCGTTGGCGGCATTACAGTCGGCTTGTCCACAATCCATGGGAAGGCCGTTCTCGTCCAACGTAAACGACAGGCGCGAGGAGGAGAGCGTCAAGGCACCGTCTTGATGACGTTTCATACGAAGTTGGGTCGCGATACTGTGCAGCACTCTCACATCCTCCTCAATCGCAGATACACTGTGTTCCGGCGACACAGAGAGGTGACTCAATGGCTGTCCATCGATTGCCTTCTGTGCATCAGTGTAGGATAGTTTTGCTGCGGATCTTGTGGAGGGCGTTAGTATATTATATAAAAATCCTATAACCACTCACTTGATGATTGTCTTTCCAAACCACTTATTGACCACCTTCCCATCCGCTGCTATTGTAAAGATAGCAGAAAAGGCGAGGCGCTCAACGCCGGGAGCAAGGCTGCATACCTCCTCACTCAGAGTAGGGGGCAGCATCGGCACTGCTCTTTGAACGAGGTATACACTTGTAGCTCGCTTGCGAGCATCGCGATCAAGCGCAGTGTTCGGCTTTACGAAGTAGGATACGTCTGCAATGTGGATGCCGACATCGAAAGTACCATCGTCATTCTCCTTGATGGACAAAGCATCATCCAAATCTTTAGCCGAACTCGGGTCGATAGTGAAAATCAGTTCCTGGCGCAAGTCCCTGCGGACCTCGTACTCTCTCTCAGGAACACTGGTACACGGTGTGAACAATAGTTATACAGCTGAGAAAGAACAACGTACGTCCAAGGGGTGGGAGGGAGGCACTTGAGAACGCTCTCGGAGAATTCTTCGGTAGGGAAGTTGCAATCCTTCAATAAAGCGCTAGTTTCCACCTCAATATCCCCAATAGGACCGAGCTCCTCAGCCAGAGTACCAAAAGGATGAAGAGAAGAGATCGGCTACACCCTATAGTGTTAGCAAAAGCAAGATTTTTGAGGTCTCGAGGACGCACGTGACGCTTGATGCAAGCAACGAATAGCTTATTGGCATATATCTCGGGATTCTGAACGAAATCGACCGGTGCTTGTTCAGTGGGAATGGCGATCAGAGGCACGCGCTTGTCAGTCGGCTTGAACCAAACGATCTTGGGACGTTCAATCGGTCCACGTCGTGGTTCATCTCCACGATCACCCTCTCGCTCCCGGCGTTCAGCCTCCTGTTTCTCTTTCGTAGCCGCGGAGGATGGACGTAGAAGCCCCAGTGTCCCTGAAAAGAGCTGTCCGGGCATGCGTTCGACAACTGCTACAACGTGTCCAGCAAACTGCGGCTTGACTTCGTCTGTGACCCTAAGGACAGTGTCAGCGTGATTCAAAACAACTTCAAATTTATCGCACTCCTCATCTTCGAACAGCATCAGTCCCTGGCCTTCGACTTCAACGTCATCCTTCTTCTTGTCGTCCTTGCGACCCGCACTGGTCTTCAAGTCGTAGGCGGAGTTCTCTTCCTTCTTGCGCTTCTTCTCTTCCTTCTCCTTCTTGGTTCCCCACACTTCATCTACGTCAAGGAGCTCGACTGCGACGATGTCTCCCTCCAAGGCGCGATTACGGTCTTTGGAACCACAGATGTAGATATCGGCATCCAGGACCTCGGTGGCAACATACGCATCCGACCTGTTGCGCTTGTTGACGCGAAGGATACCCACGACTAGCTTTCCTGCAGCCAAGAGAGGCGGAAGAGAAGCTTGAGGAAGATACGGAGCGAAAAGAGATTTGCGTTGCGGCTGATTGGACTGTTGTTGGAGTTGGGACTGGAATTGTTGCTGCTGCTGCTGCAAAAGGCTCACTCCACCCATGCCCAGGCCCATCATGTTAGCAGCCATCATGTTGGGTAACATGTTCGGGAAAGAAAATGAAGGCATTTTGTGATGATGACCACCGGCGGCAGCACGGAACTGTTGCAGACTTTGCAGCTGAGCCTGCGCTTGCGCGAGATCAGCAGCAAATGCGTTGTTACCCTGAATCACGCCACCATCTGTAACATAGGTTAGTCAGACAGGTCCAACTTAGCAAAAGTCGGTACATACTAATTCTCCAACTAGAATCGGCTCGGGATGTCGTGCGCGAGTGACCCCCAAAGGGTGAAGTGAATCCGTCCTCTAAACCGTCCTGACCGCTGAATGGGAAGCTCACAGAACCGACGTTACTCTGAGGAGTGGCAGGTTTATTGACAACGTTGACGCTATGTCTTCTTCCGTGGCCACGGGGTAAGCCAGACGGCTGTGAGTCAGAACTAATGCCGAGGTTGGCCATAGAGTTAAACTGGCCCATCGGAGGGAAACTAGCGACATTGGTGCCCCCTCCGAGACCTACGGGCAAGGTGCTCTGAACGCGTCGATGCCTATTGGGTACAAGACCAGGAGTTTGGAGAGAAAGAACCTGGTTGGAGGCTAGTTGTTGTTGGTAAAGCGCTTGTTGCTGCTGTTGAAGAGCCTCTATCTGGTTCTGAATGGCGATCTAGAACAGAAGGGTCAATGCGACAATAATGGAAAAACGCACTAAGCGCACGTACCTGCTCAGCCATAATGCCAGTGATGTCGTTCTCTCCCCTCCTGTGGTTCTGATCGTGGACTTCAGAAGGTGGACCCTGCTGCTGTGGGAACTGGAAGCCAACATCTTCGTTCAGCGGTTCCATGGGCACGTTGGAACTCGTTCGTCGGCGAGCACCAAACATGAAGTTTGGGGCGAGCTGGGGACGTCCGGTGGGACCAAGAACATCCTGATCATGCTGGGCGGCCAAGGCGGCAAAACGGGGAGCCATGAAACTTTGCGACTGCGACCGAGCCTGATGGCCAAGGTGAGGGAAGAAGTGCTCAGATATCTCCCCGTCTTCGTAGGGCGCGCCCGTTCCATCCTCCACATCTTCGATCATCGCACCAAGGTGAGGGGAGAAAGAATTATAATTTCCAGAGAGAGCTGATGCACCCAGGGATGCAGCCTTGCGGTGCCGAGCAGCATCTTGCAGGGCGGAAGCGGGAAAAGCCGAAGCACCGGGAAGAAAAACGGGAGCGCCCGCAGGAAGATTAGAAACCGGTGCTTGTGGAGCGTGCATAGACGCCGCAAGTGAGTTGTTGGTGGGGGATACTTGGTTGGGAGTAGTGGTCTTGAGATCAGCGATGACGCGCTGGAGTGAAGACAGCGCATCGCTAGACTCCGAGGCGGATACAGAGGCAGGGGCGGGAGAAGAAGATTGACCTATCGAAGTCCGATCCTTGGCAGCACTGCTCCGGCTCGCCTGTGAAGACGAGGGTATACGGTTGCGATTATTTCCATTGCGTTGACCGCCACCAGCTTGACCCTTGTTACGAGGCACGTCGGACTTCTTGGCGTCTGTGGGTTTCTTGCTAGAGTCGGAGCCAGATTCTGCACCACCTGCTGTGGTGGACCTCTTGTTCCCGGACCTGGAAGTGGGCCTTGGGGCGCCTGGGATATTCCCCGCAGCAGAAGAGGGTCTAGCGTTTGAAGGCGTCCTCTTGGAACCGCGAGGAACATTGGAGGCCGACTTTTTGGAGTCGTCTTTGATTTGATTTAGTGTGGATTCGTCTGTCATTTCGTTCGTAGCGTTACAGGGATCTGGCGTTACAGGTTATATCTGGGTGAGAAGGGCTACGTGGTCAACGCGGAACCAGCGAAAATGGACGAAGATACCAACCTAGTGTAGTAAGAACGTGGTTGTATGCTGAAAGGCTTGCCCTGTAGGGCCTGTGAGGATTATGGAGGTGAATGCCGCGTGCAGGCGTGGTTGGATTGTCGTTGCAAAGAGGGTTCCCAAATAGCCTCAGTCACTTTCGTTTTCCCGCTCAATATATTCCCACGCTCAAGTTACCCGCAGCCGTCCGAAGTGGGTGGATGAATAATTATGACACATATCTACACATCCTTCAAGCACCGGTAAGCTTGTCTATGATCGCGGCAGTGTACTCCTTCGTGTTTGACCTGCCACCAAGGTCCCCTGTGATCGTCTTGCCCTCAGCGATCGTCTGCATCGAGGTCAATATCCCAGGGGTTGCACGGTATACGATCGTCACTTACATCGAGAGTCGCCTTCTCGATCTTCGTCGCATACTCATTCAGGTTCATATGTCTGCAACGAGGCACGTCGGATCAACCAAGCTGCCCGCCCCATCGGAACTTTAACGTACCTCAACATCATCAAAGAAGACAACAAAAGGGCCGTTGGATTAGCTAATCCCTTTCCTATGAATTAATGTGTCAGTCTACAGCCATCCGAAGCTTGCGAAGCTGACACATGCCTGCGATGTCGGGGGCGGAGCCATGTACAGCTTCGAAAATAGATGCATCCTTCGGAAGGTTAGGTCGCGTTCAAGCATAAACAATCAGCCATACCCGTCCAATGTTGCCAGAAGGTGTGAGACCGAGACCTCCAATCAGGCCGGCACACATGTCCGACAAAATATCACCGTAAAGGTTAGGCATGACCATGACCCGATTCGAATATGGCTCGGGGTTCTTCACGATCTGTCCCAGCGATTACCCGACTGTCATACTTATCTCTCATGCGACGAAGCGTACCTGCAGACAGACGCGGTCCAACAAATCTTCGTCGTATGTAACCTCCGGGTAATCTTTCGATACCTGTCGGCAAGCCGACAAGAACATACCATCCGACATTTTCCTGCCCAAATCAATACGTGATTCAACACGTTGCGGTCCTCGACTTACATGATGTTAGCCTTGTGGACCGCGGTCACCCTTTTCCTTCCACTAACTTGCGCGTAGTGGAACGCATATCGGGCCACGCGCTCCGACGCGTCATAGGTGATAAGTTTGATGGACTGGACAACTCCATCGACAATCTGGATTCCACGTAAACGGGCAGGACTCTTGAATACCAAATGTCGTACCTCGTGTTCGATACCCGAATATTCACCCTCGGTATTCTCACGGATGAGAACAGTGTTGACATCGTCGTAGGGCGTTTTGAAGCCCTTGATCGAGGCACACGGACGAACATTGGCAAAAAGATTGAACGTTCTACGGAGTGTCAAGTTGAGGGAGACATGGCCCTTGCCAACTTGGTGGAGAATGAATTCATGCACGTAAAATATCACCATGGCTTAGCTTACTGGGTGTTGCCAATGGGCCTAGATCATTCTCAGTACATGCGGAACCCTGATGGTTCCAATGGACACACCTTTTAGAGCAACAGTGTTCTTCTTGACCGAATTGATTGCCGTGTCCGGAATAACAGTTTTACCGCCCTTCAACACAGGTGTGACGCTAACTTCCTCCCATTCGATAGGGACCTATTCCAATATGAGCGCACTAAGAGCAGACACGTGTTATAGACCCACTTTAGCAGCAGAGTAAATAGCTTTGACGGATTCACTTATTTCCGGACCAATACCTAGATCCGATGTCAGTGCACTGTGACTCTTTGGGTTGTACTCGTAATATCCTCACCGTCACCGGGGATGAGGGTCACCGTGTATTTGCCCTAGAAGAGGGTAAGAGACGTGCACAGAGCCATGGTGTGCTACTCACACGAGCATCCTTGTGTCCAGCAAACGCACTGGTGGGAGTTGTAGACGCGTATCGCCTATAGGACTGGGAACAAACGTAAGACGACCTTTGCCGCCCGAGAGGAAATGAACTGCTACCTGAGGACAGCTCCGCGCAAAACCAGTGAGGGACCTATTGGCGAACATGGTCGACATGGAGAAAAAGGAAAGAACAAAAAAACTGTTGGGAGCAAAAAGTCTATGCTTGGATACGGGCCGGGTACACACGGAAGCTGTCCAACGTGGAAGACCAGTCCGAATTTCCGTCGCTATTTTAGGAAGTCGCTCATCGGATGCGGTGATCCGTAGTTTACAGTGAGGCCAGTGACAGTACTAAAAATGCATATGGTATAGATTTAAAAACATTAACCACTCAATAGCCCGTCCAGCTGCTGTCTGTATTGCTCCATCGTCTTCTCCATCTCCTCGTCTTCCAGTTGGTCCTGCGTAGACTGGAGTTTCCCAAGTCAGCGGACAATCGTGTAAGAAATTATCATCAGACTCACCGGTAGTTCCGCTCCCACAGCGCCCGCTTGCCCGAGCTTGCCGTTGGTAAGCTCGAACAATACCTTCTCTACCTCTGCGTCCGCCTCCTCCTCTATCTCTTCTTCTTCGTTCATCTCTAGCGTATCTTCGAGCATCTCCTCCATTATACCAGCCTAAGTAACCAACTTAACAGCTGTATCCGTGATAAAGAGAATGCCATACCTTCGTCATCTCCATGCTCATATCTCGCATGACATGACTAATTTGCGGAAGTCTGACGAGCGAGTTAGAGAGCTTCATAATCTCTGTAGACTTTTGGAGCGATCCAGTGACTTTCATCATTGCTAAGGAGAGCTCAGCTTCGAGTTCAGACCCTGGCACATGTCCGCTCACCGAGTTGTTGCGTCAGCTGTATCCCGATAGAACCCAAACGCGCCTTGCTGACCGTTAATCGATCCTTCTGCTTCTGGGTTCGTACGATTTCCCTGGCAAGTATCCGCACAGACTTGACGTCTCCCTTGGTCGCGAGCTGTTTGACCGTCGTTCGCGCCTTGGAGGACGCTACGTCTAGCTGTGGATCTCGAGTGAGCTGCGTGGCGTGTAGGAATCGGCGACGCTGACCTGTCTCATCTCTCTATCCAGCTGTCGGCTCTCCGCACGTAGTTTACCCTGCCATGCTCGTACCTTTTCTTCTGGGGTTGGCCCATACAGAAACCGGTTGATCGACTGCATGAGCAATGGGAGTGCGACGGTACTCTCCGAGTAACAGTCCTAAAATAGATATATTTCACATTCGTACACTTGGACCGCAGACGCGACAGTCTAACTTCGATAACCTCCTGGTCAACAGCCTCGCGGAACTTCCTGGAGGACAGGCTCCTTGATATTAAAGAAATCGTAACGGTGCTGCCACGCCAAGTCCTCGACTCGGCTGGTGACCATGTAACGTACGGTCCACATCACTCAGTACTAGATATTCCAGATCTAAATGCCTCTTGCCTCCCTAAGGACCGCGTTCAATTTGGCTAGTCCTCGGAACGCAGGGTCAGAACTTGAGTAACAAAATAACGATGGGTACTTGGTCCCCCCCAGGGCCTCGTGGGTTCGAAACCGTTCCCATCCCGCCATCCCGACCTGACCCTCACAATCAGAGAGGGGTGCCCAATGGGAGCGAGATATTGACGATGCGGCCCCAACAACTTCTCCCACATGCTGGAATGCAACTCTGAACGCCGCTCGCGAAGACCGGGGTCGTGATAACCAGACATTCACTGGCACACGTTCGAGCAAACGTAAGCAAAGATCAAATGC
>JBBPNU010001211.1:0-10321 GCA_038091055.1 Leccinum angustisporum
ACGAACGCGACGCGTTCGAGGTTGGCCCATCTGGCGTAGACGTTACCGTATGTCAATGGACTCGGAGGGCTGTACTCGCCTCTCAGTCGTCATCCAAGTCGTACTGCGATTCCGAGTCAGACTCGGACGGTGGATGGAGCATACCCCCGCGCCGTCCCAGTAGTAGTTGTCGTGTGAAAAATGCTGCTCACCTTGGAATTTGGAGGCATCCCGGGCCACTGGCAGCGCTGACTCAGACCCGGTTACTTTTGGACGGAGATGACAACCAATGCACAGGATTTCAACCATCTATTGAGGTATGATAGCAACTAACTAATGTACATCATTTGAAATGAGAGCCAGAGCTTTTCCACCAACTTGAAGACACAAGGGCTAGTATGTAGTAGTAGTACAATTAAAAGAAACACTCTCCTTTGAGTTGCCAACCTGGCACTGGCATTACTAAATGGAAAGGAACTGAGTCAGCCTAGGATGCCACTGAGCCCTCCTGTCAGATATATGTGTGTTGGATGGGCCAGTTTCCTTTACAATCTCCTCGAAGAACCTGTGGATCTCTCCAATAACCCTCTGCACCTTGTCTCTCCTTCTTGTTGTGCACCAACGAGAAAGACTGGTTTGGATACTGTGGTCCTTTATTTCCATAAGTGCAGAAATAAGCTTGATAATAGATGCATTAGTCAAGAATACAAAGCTTAGAAAAAAAATAGTTAGATTTGACTCACCCAGCCACATATTGTGGCACCTGTCCCCAAAGAAACAGTTGTCAGCTGTGGAATACCTCCCTTATCCCTCAAGTCAAAGCACAAGTCAGGCAATGATGTCCTGTAGGCAGCCAGTTTGAATGCTTGCTGGAATGCTATGTTACCAAATGGTGTCTACAAAGAATATTTAGACCAATGATATTCAGCTAGAAAAAATCAAATATACTTACCTGCATGTTGTAGGCTTGATCATGATGGGCCTCATTCCTAACCATGAGATGAAAAATACCATAACCAAGACCATTTTGCTCTGTGATCCACATCTCCAGCTGTCTCATGTCTATGGGTACATCTTGGGAAAGGAGTTGGAATATTTGACCATAAGGTCCTTCCAGGGGCTGGGTCACAATTTTGAGTGCTCTTTTCCAGACATGTTTGACAAATTTCTCAGGAATCTTCTGGAGCTCTGACAAAAACAAGGTCTTGAATGCTGTGTCAGATAAGTGGGTCCAATTTTCATCTCCAGCAGCATGATTTGGTAGTTTGATTATAACTGCCAAATCATATTTCACTTAGTAATGGTATATCTTCATTATAATAAGTATGATATTCACTTACCACACTCCAAAGACCATGCTCCATCACACACCATCTGTGTAGACTCTTCATGAATGATTTGAGTGATAGCATCCATCAGAAAATTGTCACGAAGAACTGATCCCACAGCTCCCTTCTCATGCATATGGGCACATGCAAACTCTGCAACAGTCTGGAATAATTTGATCCAGGTGTGAGCTTGGACTGAGCTCAAGAGAGTGACAAAAGAAGCTATAAATGAAAAATTTCATTATAATCTGAGGGTCCAGTATAAAAGTCAAGAGAGAAAACTTACATGCCTTTCCACAGAAGTGAAAATTACCACTAATATCTGATTCAGGGGTGAAGAGCTGGGGGAGCTCAGACCCAAACAGTAACTCAAAATTGAACTATGAGCCTCAGGCTTGTGCCTCATATCAGGAATAACTTACCCTATTGTCCTGAGGCCCACTAGATCCTTGAGATCCTTGAAAATTTGAAGACTGAGGACCATTACTATGACTGTGTGTAAGTGTGTTAGCATACATATGAAACATATCCAAAGTATCATGATGATAACACTATACCTTATACTCCAGTTGGTGAAAAACTCTGAGTCATTGGTCACAAAGCTATTGACCCTCTCAACCAATCTGTATATAGATTGTAAATAGTTGAATTCAATAATTAGATTGTGACCTACCTGTCTGCCACTGAGCCTGTGACATTGTGACTAGCCTCACTATTGTCACCCTGACTCCAATGGCCCTGAACCTGGCCTAACATTACTCCTGTACTCCCACCTACCAACGACAACCCAGGATCTTCTCCAGGACCTTGCCATAATAGCCCCCTACCAGTATGATTGACCTGACTCTGGACCTGTGATTGTTGCCATAGACCTGGCAACAACCCAGTCTCCGAGTTGTGCACCTGCAGACCTAGAGAATTCCGGGTCCATCCACTGGGGGGTGAAGGATCCCAGTGGATGGTGGAGGCCGAGCCCCCGAGAGAGTGAACAATCCGTTCACGAAACTGACCCGAAACGTCCGAGTCTGCCCCCGGGCCAGGGCTTATGTAACAGTAAGACCGATCGGTATGTTATTCCTTCACAAATTACCGAATTAATATACTTACAAATTTTGAAGCAGATTCCCGCTGTTTGTACGGGTCAAAGCCGCGGCCTGAGCAGCCCGGGTGTGGGATTGAATAGATCCACTGAATAGGGCTGCAGGACCGTGTGCCTGCTGCTCGGTTTGCCACCGTACCGACCAGAAATTGTTCGGATCCGACGGGTTAGGATGCACCTCGGTTACGACGTTGAAATTCGGCAAATGTGGTGGGTACGCGTCACCGCTGTCACGGGCGGCGGTGATTGAATCGTTAAAGGTGGACCGGGGGTGAGTAGACATCGCAATTGAGAGAAGTTCGTCGTGTGGTGGTCGTGGTTGCGGTGAGTGATCGATTCCGATCGTTATCGTGGACTGGGAGAAACTCCGACTCAACGCCGCATTTACGACCCATTATAGTCAGCCGCGACTCGGACACGACGCCGAGTTGTATTACCGTACGCCAACGCCAGAAACCGAGCTTGTCGAGCAAGAGAGTGCAAAGGGAGGGCTGGAAAAACGGTGAGCATTTTGTGTGCAATGACTCGGACGTCGAGATGGGCACGGGGACTATGTATTACGAGTACATCGAGTCGAACACTCATCCGCCAACACCACGATGTCGAGTCCGTTGTAATACAGTACGCTAACATTACTACCAGACGCCACGCTGGAACAGTATGTCTGCCGTCGAAGCCTCCGTCCACTGAAAACCATCCTGCTCAAGATCAAGAAGATCGAGGGAGCGACTGGTACATTCGCCCGGGAGAGTGCAAAGGGAGGGCTGGAAAAACGGTGAGCATTTTGTGTGCAATGACTCGGACGTCGAGATGGGCACGGGGACTGTGTATTACGAGTACATCGAGTCGAACACTCATCCGCCAACACCACGATGCCGAGTCCGTTGTAATACAGTCTAACATTACTACCAGACGCCACGCTGGAACAGTATGTCTGCCGTCGAAGCCTCCGTCCACTGAAAATTATCCTGCTCAAGATCGAGAAGATCGAGGGAGTGACTGATACATTCGCCGGGGAGTGCAAAGGGAGGGCTGGAAAAAACAGTGAGCATTTTGTGTGCAATGACTCGGACGTCGAGATGGGCACGGGGACTATGTATTACGAGTCCTTCGAGTCGAACACCCATCCCTTAACGACACGACGCCGAGTCCGTTGCCCCTCCCGTCTCCTATGTGTGCGTTAAAAATGACCACAGGCGTGGCATCTCACTTACGCAAATAGCGTGCCCAACCGCGGCAGCAACAACAGCAAGACTCGTCGCAGCCGCATCACCAGCGCCGTCGATACCCGTCTCAACTCGCTTGTTGAGCTCGCGGACACCCTTGCAGCGCATCTCATCGTGGCTCTCGGCTCCTGCGACCTCGTCGTCGTCGTCGTCATCACTGATGCGCCGTTGCAGGTGCCAACAACGACGCTAACACTCCATCCCCCTCGTTTCGTATAACGGTGCGTCCCTCGCATTTCGACTCGTGACTCAGCAATGCGCACCCCGAACAGATCTGTCCGCACCAATGTGCCACCCCGAGACCCTCTTCCATAGCGCATGCCAGTGGGCATCGAGCCCAGTGCGCGATAACAGCATCAGCGTATCCAAACCACCACCATCGTCGCGCTGCGTTCAGGTAATTTCATCTCGCTGCATGTCTTTCCTCGTTCTCGTTCTTACCTGATCAATACTACAGGTGCGATAGGTCTCAGGCTCGCAAATGTGGTGAGTGGTAATTTGTGGGTGTCGTGTACCTTATCTCGTCCCTCTGTTTCGCGATCAACTCTCCCTGAGGTCCAAGTCATGGGGGCGTCTTAAGTTGCTCGTGGACCGGGCTGGCCTGATCAAGATGACCCAGACGGAAAATTGCTCCTCTCCGAGATGCAGATACAGAATCTGACTGATGATACCCACTCCGCAGTTGCCGATAATGATCAGGACGGTAATGGTACTACTTCCGTCGTCCTCATGGGAGAGCTTCTCAAACAAACAAATCGCTACATCTCATAAACCGTGCGTTCTCGGGAGGAGACTTTAATCTTGCGAAGAAAAGGGATTGACATTTTTGAGACATTTAGGGTCCGATGGCGGCCCGCTTCCGCCCAACTTATGCAACCCTTTGACATGTCCAAGCCATCAAAACTATATCATATCAATATGGTCTGTTCTTTAATGTCATACGCATTTCGCTTCCAAGTCGGGCTGCACGCTCGCCGGCAAAGCAGCTAACGTAGACGCCTTGCTCACATCATGCCACTGCTCCCCCCAGAGGCAGTATATAGTCTCAGAATCATGGTTTGTACGCTCAACGTTTACAGAAGCCAAGTAGTCTACTTAGAGGGATCTTCACATGGTTGAAATTATGAAAATGTGGCACCACTTGGCGTTAGAGCTCAGAGATCCAGTTGCATGGTTTAGTCATGGGTGCGGCGCAAGATATTCCCCGACTCCCACGACGAAAGCAAAAATCAGGTACATGGTAAAAGTGAATGTACTTTTTTCTCACGAAGGAATAAAGTGAACGTGTCACTGCTGGCTCTCAAATTCGTTGTAAAAAAGGAATTATCTTCACATGCTGGCTAAGTACACGAGCACTGGCAGGAGTATGTCCCTCCAATTAAATTTCACGTGTCGGTGCTGTGATGGTCGTGTACTAGTAGATAACTCGAACGAGGTAACGAACATCGACTCAACTGAGCCGCAACGAGCATGTACCCGGGCCCCACGTCAAGACTAGTACTGTTCTTGCAGCTTACATGAGTTGATCTCGCGCGCCGCGCGGCGCCGTATCGCCAGTGAGCTGATGTGACGGACGGCCGTCTGGATGATTCGAATACCGTGACACGCATGCGATGCGTCTGAGACGACAGACCGTCGGAATGTCTCGTAAAGTAGGTTAACAAGTCGCGGGTTGTAGTACTCAGGCTGACGTGGAACGTGCGAATCCGAATCTTCAGGCTGTTCGCAGACGAGTATACTAGGTCCCAAGTCGATTCCCCGATATACCGCTGGCCCACTGGCATCTGGGCCAGTGCCACCAACCTTACATAAGCGAGTGAGAAACTTCTGACTGAGCAGAAATCAGGAGCATGACATATAATGTTGACTCATTTGCATCAACCGTCAGGGTAAGATCTGAGATCTGAGATGCCGTGGGTATTACCTGTAAGAAGCGCTCAGCGCGCCACTCCGAGATCCGAGGAGCGTACAGGTCACATCATCCCCGACTCCCACGAAAGTGGGGGAGGGTTTTCACAAGGACGTTTGATAAAAATGAAAAGAACGGCAGGCACGGCGGTCACGTGTACATGCAGAGCCACACAAAGTAATGGTGCCGACTCGGACGAGCACCGCAAGTCCTTGAAAGCTTGAGGGTGTTCTCTGGCCTAAGCGCGGAACCGTGGTTGTGGGGGAGAAAAGAAACATGAAATGTACTCAGTGGGTAACTAAGGACAATAGGGAGATGCTACTGCGAGACGCGGGGATACGATAACGTTAAGGAGGAAATTTGAAGGGGAATGCGGGCGGCAGCAAACGCGCGCACGGAGAGCTAATTAAAAATGATGGGCTGCCGTGCAGTCCGTCAATCAACCAGCTCCCTGCACTGTTCATTCCCGCGCCGCCACTCTCCTTGAAGTTCTTGTCATGCGTCTTAGAGT
This sequence comes from Leccinum angustisporum, assembly GCA_038091055.1. Lineage (NCBI taxonomy): Eukaryota > Fungi > Basidiomycota > Agaricomycetes > Boletales > Boletaceae > Leccinum > Leccinum angustisporum. The sequence goes on from JBBPNU010001211.1 coordinate 6,053, forward strand.
CGCCCGTCCATGCAAATGATCCCAAAGATACGATGACCGACTCGGAGGGTGAACGGTCGGCAAGGTGGAAGGGGTGGGCAAATGCGTACAATGAGCAAGAGAGGGGGGTGGAGGTGGATGTGCACACGCATGTCCGAGGGGCAAGCAGAGGCAGTGGCGGTTGTCACATCCTGCGCCCCTGGCAATTCCTGCAGATCAGTTCGATGCTGCGCATTTCTCTCTGTTCGTGTTCGACTCGTTCGACCCCCTGCCGTGGCGTTGTTGACGCGTGCGAGTCAGGTGGTCACGTTGTGTTGTGCTGCGTCGTGGCGTCGTCGTCAGCGTGACGCCGCTGGCATCATCATGCGTCGTCGCTGTCTCCGTCCCACGGGTCCCAGGTACAGGTATGGGTAAGCACCGGGACACCCGCAGGTTTAACTGTGCAGGTCCCTAGGCAGAGGTGGACTTGGGCGGACATACAAGTGCATGTCCGTGTGCCAGTGGACGCGGTGAGCAGCTGGCAAGGTGGGAGGGGCGGGTAAATGCATGCGAGCCTAAGTGAGAGAGGGCGGAGGCGGATGTGCGCGCGTATGTCTGTGTGGATGCGGTGTGCAGCTGGCAACCTTGGTGGAAGGGCGGGCAAACACGTGAGCCCAAGCGAGAGAGGCCCGAGCGTGCTCTCGTCTCGAACGAGTGCGAGATCCCACACGGCATCCGTGTGGCCAATAAGCTCGTCGTACGGTGAATAAATCGTTTGAGCAAGCGACGGAAGCTCTCATACCCGGGTGCTCGAGTCGAGGGACTCGGATGCGCTCGCTGTACAGTAGCCGGCGCGTCGGAGAGTGCACGAGCCGTGTGATCGCAGCCAGATGACCACGAAGGGTGAGCTGTGGGCCTGTGGCTCAAGCGCTCACTCTCCACCGTGACAAGAGCACTGCGAATGAATGAGTGACAGACGAACAAACGAGAAATTCATCCTTGGCGCACGTAGAAGACGCCAGACTGGCTACGTCCATGCGCCACATTTTGACGGTACAATCGTCACCGCCAGTAGCCAGGCAGAGTTCTGTGGGATGGAACAAGTTCACCAGAAAACGAACGAACGAACACTCACTTGCTCAATGTTCGTTTCACTTTCCAGAGTTTCATACGATTGCCATCGACCTCGTCGACAACACTAACGTGATGCCATTTTCAAGCGCCGCGCAAACGCCAAGATCGGCGGGAAACGCCGCTGTACAGTACTCTTCGCCGCACTGATAAATACGGCCGAATTATTCCGATTATCAATACTTTGCTGGTCACTTGCCAGCTGCAGCTGTGGATTCCAAATAACAACAAACAAATCCGGGATTCGTGACCTGGACCTGGATTAGGCAGTTTCTTATCAACGATGCTGTGGAACGGCGGCGCGAAATCCTGTTGATGTGACGCCACTCTGGACATTTTCGGCTGGGCTGCAGCCTGGTTTTTGTCAGTGAGCATATACTGGGCAATGGGCATTGGGTACCCATGCGATATAACTTTACTGTAAATGCCCTTCTCGACGGTCCAGTGCAATCAAGAACGCACTCGAAAACAATTCTTGGCCATGGGCACATGTGAAGCACAACCTCAACGCTTCGACCTCGTGGGTCTCTATCCGACTCGGACTCGTATCAGTCCGTCGTCCTGTTCTTGTGCTCGCTCGGACACGGCCACTCTCCCTCGCCCGCTTCCCACCCGCCTTTGACCACCCGCTCTTTCCTCTCCCGTCTCGCCCCTTCACTCAACACCTGCTTGTCATTCTGCAAGATCATAGGCAGAGAAAAAAGCCGTTAATTCTCGCCGTATGCCTGTTCCTCGTCTCCTCGGTCGCAATATCTGTCACTCTTACTGTCGGCAAACTCATCGACTTTTTTTTACTAACAACCCGGTGCATCCTCTCCCTCTCGCCAACCTCTCGCCGTACAATTCTGACTCTGCTGCTAGCATATATCGTTTGGACTCTCGATGTATCAGACGCCGGTTCTCGTCGCGTTCAAGTTCACGTCTGGTGCAGTGTAGCCCGCTCGTACCTCATGTGCATGTCTTGTGCGCTCCCGTCTTTCCGGCCTCGCCCTCGTTTGGTCCAGTTAACAGTGTCTTGCATTGACACGCCTCCAACCTCCCTCCACCAAGAAGTCGTGTCGGAAAGGGCCAAGGCGACGTGCTGAGCAGACTGAGTGCCAACTCAAGCCTCGTTAGGGAGAGGTGCGCGTGTTCCCGACCTCGTTTGGTGTATAGAAAGTGCTCAACGATTGTAGCGTTAGTCAAAATCTCTCGGAAGGACTGCGTGCGGTTATCATGTCTTCGGTCGGATGTATGTTCCTTCTGCGTTGGTTGGGCTCATGAGGTGCGGTCGGTGCCATGTTCTATCTCTCCCCAACACTGACGATCGTGGTGCTTGGGCATTGTCCCGCCTGTATCCTTTGGTGCAATGCAGTCAATCGTTTCTTACAGTCGATGAACCCGCTCCGAGTCCTCAGGTCTACGGTGGTCGCTACATCAAAAAATTGTACGATGGGTCCCAAGAAACAATGAGATGACAAAGGTCACACAAGAGTATCTTTTGGCTCTCCGAACGATGCAAGCCTTTGACGCCAACGCACCAGAACAGGTCAATGCATCAACCTTGTGCTCGATCTCGCACGCAAGAGGCCACTGTGTCGGGCATCTTTTTCGGCAGCACAGGATGGAGCGAGAATATAACCATCCTCGTTCGGTATATGTAGACTTGGCTAACCTCGAGATAGGCGATACAGGGGGTAGCCTGCTGCATTACTCGACCTACGTCGGAAACGGACTGCAGATGCTCATATGAGTCCCTCTGTCGATCCTCTTCTTGGCTAATAAGACACCACTCAACGGGGTTTCCCCAATCCTAGTCGTCGATCATGCGCGGCATCAGTGTCGGCACTTGGATGTTCGAATTGCCCGACCACAAACCCGCGATCCTGCCCAAGCATGGGGTCGAACTCCACCCGAGCCGACGCGGGGTGATAGGGTTCGAGAACGTGGCGATCGTGTGCTCATCTACGTTCTGAGTATGTATGGAGGAACTGATAGCGGAATTGGTCAGTGGCAAGAGCGGGGGAGGCAAATTGTCGGTGCAGTCGCTCGACGACCCGGTATGTGGTAAAGTGACATTTGACGGTCAAGTAGTTGCTTCATGCTAGCCCGTTTTCAAGATACCGACCGTCTGTATAGACATTCGCGAATTTGACCCGAGTTTGGGGCGCAAACATCATCAGTACCGTGCCGCTTGTCCACGAGCACGATCGTGTCTAACATTGTGTTTGGCAATGCGATGGCGACGCGCCAAGTTATTGAGTACGCTGTGCGACTGACCAACTGTGAGTTTGTATGGGCCATGCCCAAGGGATTCGATACCGAGAGTGAGTGAGACCGTGCATGATCGATTGAATAGTCGTTGACTGTTTTTTTCTCGCACAACTTGTCCCCAAACATTACAGTCTAAGCGGCGGCCAAGGTCAACACTTGACGATCGCACGCGCGCTCCTCAAACGCCTTGATCTTAGCGCTGGGCGCAACCGGTGAGCACCGTGTCAACGACGTGATCAAGAAGATTTCGGCGTAGAGGCAGACGACAAGTTATCGTCTCTCGACGATCGCGCGAGCGGAGCGAATCGCCGTGCTCGAGGTCTAGGTTGTTGACTCACGACACGGACGGATAGATATCCGAGTCGGGTACATATCACGAGCTCGTGTTGTCTTTACTCACACCGTTTGGATCTATGTTTGTATGTAGAGGGACGGTATTAGGTGTTAGCCATTCATGGCCCGAGTTGAGGCACGGCTGCAATTTTTTTCTTCGCGCGGAAGAATTGATCTGTTCGCGCTTTGGCCGCGTGAAAAAGTGAGTCACTAGAAGAGATGACCTTCTGATGCATGCTCGACCAGAGGACTTTCGTCGTTGAGTTTGCTTTGGATCTTTGACTCGGAAGACATTTGGGATTTGGGATAGTAGTACATTGTCCGCGATTTGAAACCGCATTGGACCGCGGTGATCCGGCATTACTGTTACTAATCTACACCGTGGTGCTAATTCAACTTACTAATGATTATCGCTGTATTCCTGGACCCTTTAGGGTTCCAGGTTTAGCGACCGATAGGGAGACGCTCCTATACTATATATGGTAGTTCGCTGACTCATTTGTTGACTTTGTGGCGTGTGACTTTCATTCGCTTTCCATCTATGTGTGCCACCGATACACGACGACATGCAACGATGATACAACGGTTGTCGCG
>JBBPNU010001212.1:0-10320 GCA_038091055.1 Leccinum angustisporum
CAAGGAAGGAACAACGATCTGGTATTTGCAGCAGCTACAATATTTGCTTCTTTGGGTTTCAACGTGCCCCAGTATTCTCGTACGCTTGACCCCCTCCCTCTACAAGGACGTTGCAGAACGAACTGAGCCACGGTCTGCTGTTGCGCAGTACTCGTCAAAATGCAAAGTGTTGGTGGAAGTCAGACGATCGTCCATGTGTATGGGTGTCCATGAGGTTCGTGCCGGAGTGGTATTTGAACGGCGGTGAATCCTTGCATTTCATTCTACGGTACAAATCACGAGCACGGACTCGCCGACCTTCTTGATGGGGCAACTAACTCTCCATCCTGAGTCCAAGAGCCCTTTACCGTTTCCTTTACTGGATCAACGGATGGGAAACTTTTATGCCAACAACCCCTTTGATCTCATTCGTTCATGCAGCTTGTCTTGACTACTGTCCTTCCGTCGATCAAGAAGATGATCATACTTTTTTCCAAAGTCCACGAGGTTGCTGTCGGAAATATTTGTCCTCAGCCGCTCAGTCACTGGGCTTGTTCAGGAGCCTTCAACAACTCTAATTTGCTTCTCCTCAGTGCACCGATGAGTCCTCGGGTGATCAATTCGATCCAGAGCGATCCGAGGAAAGAGTCTAGATCTCCAAAGGCTCCGATCATTCAATCTGGCCCCATCAAATCCCTCGTTGATGGCCTTGGAACTGCCAGTGAAATATGAGAACTGCTTATCGCCCGGCGTGATGCACACAAGTCTGCGCTTCCTCACTCGCTCGTCGAGAGGTTCTTTTTCACAGATTCAGGTTGATCAAAATCATGTTTTAGTACTGGATGTTTGACTTTGTCTTCGAGGGCGTCACCCGGCGATGTGGTGCGTTTCGTGCTGCAGAATATATAAGAGTGTTACAACGCCTGTCGAGAAAACTGTTGAGCGTGTGGGTGGAGCTACTGTCAAACACAGTAGTGCCACTAGTCGCAAGGGCTAGCGAGGACAGTAACATCATCGTTCGACGGTACATTGGGGTTTGGAGCATCACAGGCGGAACCACGACCTTACTGAATATACGTGCACGAAGTGTGGGTTGGTCGTCTGGATTCGACAATGCGCGTTCTTGATTATGATACAAATAATTATGGTGAAATCGGCGGTTCGGACGAGCACGTCCGACACGCATCCGTTGTCTCGATAAGAGCATCAACCTTTGAGCGGAGACCACCAAACGCGATCAAAGATCAAAACGCAGTCCACAAAACAATCGATCATCGATCATCCTGACAACGAACAAATTCCGACATCAGAGATTGGAACATTTTGGGCAAGCAAACAATCCTAGGAACACATCTTACACGAGGCATGGAACTACAGAAATCGACCATCGACAGGCATCGACATTGAGCGGCAGAATGTACAGAACTTGAAATGATCACGCGTGCATTTTAGCATCGGGAGTTGGAGACATCGACATCGATCACCACCTTCCTCCTCCTCCTCCTCCACCGTAACCTCCACCACCACTAGTGTAACCGCTTCCACCACCACTGTTGTAACCTCCGCCTCCACCACGGTAACCTCCACCTCCACCGCCACCGTAACCGCCGCCGCCTCCACCTCCGCCGGAAGGCCTAGCGTTTGCTAGGTTGACCCTGATGCGTCTGCCATCGAGTTCTTGCTCGTGCAGTGCGTTAATGGCAGCATCGGCTTCAGCGGAAGTGCCGTAACTGACAAAACCAAAGCCGCGAGAACGACCGGTCTCTCGATCTTTCATCACGACGGACTGTTTGAAGGGATCGTCGGCGACGAACACCACGACAGATCAGATGTGATGATTTGGGGGGGAGACATGCATGAAGATTCGTTTAGTAAACCAGATCAAAGAGGGAGTCTCAACCATGCATGGTGCAATGATAGGGAGATTCCATGACGAGATCGCGCACATCTAAAACCTGGCCATACTCAGAAAATGCCTGTTTATTCATTTTTCGTGTTCAGAGAGGAGGGAGAGAAGATAGATTGAGCCACGAGGCACGCTGGACTAGACAGCGGTGCACCTACATTTGTGAGCGAGTCTTCGGTCGTGTTCCAACTTAGACCACTAGATCGGATGGGTGAGTCTATGAATAGGAATGCAGAACGATGGTGGACTCACCCAACATAAAGTTTCGTAGATTCAGACATGGTTGGATGAGGTTGGAGAAAGAACGATGTAAAGCGCCAAGTAAGGTTTGGGCGGGTTCTTATACTGAGTTTTTTTTTTCAGACTCCCCTGCCTGCATTGGGACAACTTCGATAACTAAACTAAAGTAAGATCTAATAAATGTTGTAAAGATATCAATCATGCCAGACGATGACGATCTATCCCTCGATGCCGTGTTCACAGTGAGTACACTTAGTCTCTTGATTTCGTCTGATTCTCTACTTTTTACTAGGAACCGCCCCGTCCTCCAACGCCGGGTCCTACCTTCTCCACCTATACCCGCGATGGCGGCACTGGCCCAGACGTCCCCATCCGCCTCGTCGGTTCTCATCCTCTCTGGGGACACCACTTGTGAGTCGAGTTCATACACCGAGATCAACCATTCCGAATTCCCTCTCAGGTGGAACGCAGCCATCGCATTCGCTTCCTATCTAGAAGCGCACAACGAGCTGGTCAATGGCAGGTTCGTGTTGGAACTGGGCGCGGGCGGCGGGTTGCCGGGAATCGTGGCTGCTCAGAACGGCGCGGCCAACGTGAGCGAGCGCGAGTCATATGGTCATGATATACTAACTGGGACTCCAACAGGTCGTGTTGACGGACTATCCCGACGCTGCGCTGATCGAGAACCTCGAGTACAACGTCCGGCAGAATGTGTACGACAAACAGGAGAGGGTGACGACGCAGGTGACTTCTTCACGATCGATTCCGAGGTTACACTGACCTTTCTTTCTTTCGATCCTCTCACCCTCGTTAGGGCTATACATGGGGCAAGCCCGTCGATGACCTCATCCACGCGCTTCCTCCAGATCGAGAACCCTGGAGGGGATTCGATCTGATCATACTGTCCGATCTGATATTCAACCACTCCCAGGTGAGCCAGTCGTCCCCTTTGTCATCGCCACTACCATCTAATCTTATCGTTCTACCCAAGCATGTCGCTCTCCTGCGCACCTGCGAGCTCTGCCTCACGCCCTTATCCGACGCCGCGGAAGCCGCGTCGATCGCCAAGCCGCCTCCATGCGTCCTCATGTTCTACACCCACCACAAAACACACCTCGCTCACCGCGACCTCGAGTTTTTCACCACGGCTCGCCAGAGGGGATGGACCTGCGAAGAGATTTATACGAAAAAGTTTACGGTTAGTGCTGAATCCGTCCCTCCATTCCATCTTCTGGTCCCTGTGGCGATTCGGAGGCGCTGACCCGGGCCGTTCCGGTCGTTTCATAGCCCATGTTCCCCGAAGACCGAGGAGACGTGGATGTTCGTTCTACTGTTCATGGTTGGAGAATGACGCGTGCTTGAATATTAGAATTCCTTTCCCCATTTCCCAATTCCTACAAAAAAAGGGATACATATTGATCGGTTCTCGCGACCAAGGTGTCATCCAGTGTCATCATGGACATTTAGCGGGCGACATTTTCATTTTCATGCAACTAGAATATGAATCGAAAGATTTCCACGTCCACCCAGCTATCTCCAAGGGGATCGCTCACACGCTCCATCTGCACACAACCAACGATACATCAAAGAAACAAAACTACATGCAACATGGATTGTAAAAGTATGTCCATCGTTCGATCTCGAAAAGCTTTTCAACCTACACTCTCGCAACTTATCCACAACATTTGTGATCACCTTTGTGAATACACAAGGCCCGGATCACTGAGTAGTACCAGGTTGGGAAGTACCACCTTGATCTGCCTGCTTTTGATCACCAGCGGGTGCGATCTGCGGCATGGCCTTGTACTCATACTTTTGCTCCACAGGCGCAGCTGGCGGTAAAGGCTGCGTGTACGCAGGGGATTTTTCATTGTGCTCTTGTCCCGCAGCAGGAGCAGCAGGAGGAGCTGAGCCAGAGGCCGGTGGAGGAGGCCCAGGAGGCGGGGGCACAGTCCCAGTCCCAGTCTCAGTACCAGGTCCCTGAGGCTGAACGTACGTCGGTCCTCCGCGCTGTTTCTGACTCGCATCGAGCGCGCTGTATTCGCCCATTCCTTTATCTAATCCGCGATCGATTAAATCAAAGAAGAGGGGGAAACATGTGAGGACTTACAAGTCCAGTTCCCGTAGCCGTACCGTTCGTTCGCCTCGGTCCGCTTGAATACGATCCAAAATGCATGCTATACATATCGTGCGAGTTATCAGCGTCGAATCCTCTTGTCCCAGGACAGGGGCTTACGAGGCATCCAGGCAGGTATCCTAGCCTGTTCAACAAGAGTCGGTCAGTCAGAAGTCAGAAGAAACCACCGATAACTACATACATTGTTAACAGGACGTTGAAACAAAGGTCGACACCGCATCCTGCGACGATCGCAACGGCCGCAGGAGGGAAAATGAAAGCAAGCTACAGTAGCAATGCAGTTGTGAATGTAGAAAATGACAGCAGATTCGCACAGAGACATACCAATATGAGCAAGAGAGATTCTGCCTCGCCTGCCATTGTGATGAGTTCAGTTGGGTTCTGGTGCGCAGCTTGGGTGCAGACTTGGAGATTTGATTTGAAGAAAAGCAGTATGATGTCATTTTACCACATATCCACATATGGAAGGTAGACACTAGTTGGCAGAAAACAAGCAACGCTAGCTATTCACAAGGTAATCAGAAAACCTCCATCCCAAACCCACGTATCTACTACTAATATTAAATAGAAAAGAAGGGTTGCTCCGGATTTTGTGTTTGTTGGTGTTGCTGCTGCTGCAGAGCAAACGGATTGTGGGGACTCACTCCCGTCCTCTGCAGCGTAATACGCCCAGCCGGGTTTTGGCCATATCGCAGAGCACCCACATTTCCAAAGGTATCTTGGCCGTCGTCGCGGTTCGCGAGCAAGTTTGAGAGGTTGGAATGTTCCTGGTCCGCACGCGTCGGCACTCTTCCTGCGCTACCGGTCGCGAACGAATTCACGTCCGGTCTTGATTGACCACTCGAAGAGGTCGGCGCTGGTGATGGCGTGGATACATATGAAGGTGCGGACGAGTTTGCATAGGTTCCCTGAAGGTTGAACGACGGACCCGACAGGCCAGTCCCATTGACCGAGGGAGGTGAAGGGTGTGATATGGGCGACGATGGATAGGTAGCTGCAAACGGATTGTTGGACCTGCAATGAGTCAATGTCAGCGGCGAACGCTACGACAATGAGAAAACGCTGAACGCACCCGAATCCGGTAGGCTGGGCTAACAGTTGAGCTTGTTGTTGAGCTTGTTGTTGTGCCTGCTGTTGACGCAGCCACTCTTCTTGCTGTTGTTGTTGGAGGGCCTGTGCCTGCGCCTGTGCATGGGCCTGTGCTTGTGCCTGAGCCTGAGCCTGTTGCTGAACCATCCACTCTTGCTGTTGTCTCAGATACTCTGCCTATGATCGAGATGAGGTCATCGATGTAAACTCGACGGATGAAATTATTACCTGCATAGCCTCCTGCTGCGCCTGCTGCTGGTACGGATTAAAAGATGTGAACTGGGGCTGCATCGTATACTGGGGTTGAATCGTAAACTGAGGTTGAAGACCAGTCGCATAGGGTGCAGGATCGATAAACGGGAAAGGATTGTTCGAACCGTCCGCAGGTGGCGGTCTAGTCGTCAACAAAAAAAATTCTCAACAACGGAGGGGACCGTATCAAAAAAACACACACATACAGTTGTGCTTGATCGTCGAACAACGCGGACGCATTCGAATCCAGAACGGCCTTGTTCCGCTTGGACTCTTCCTCCTCGCTGAGCCGGATCGCACGCTGGAGATCATTCTCATCCGCCAGCCGAGCCTGCTCCTCAGCGTGGCTCTTCTTCGATGCCTCGATCGCGCGCTTCAGCTCATCGTCATCCGCCGGCGCTCGGTTTCTTCTCGGAGGAGCAGGCCCCGCCGCCGCCCCCTGGATACTTCGCCTTCCCACCCCGACTTCTTCTTCCTCGTCCTCCGTACCCGGACCCCCCCTGATCATCCGATCACGCATAGAAGCCCGGTTTCTCCTCTCTTCCCGAAGCCGACCAGCATCGCTGAGCAGGTTAGAGATGTCCTTGGCCTTTTGTCGCACGTTCGCCCCGCAGTCCTTGCCGTCCTCGTCCACGTACTGGAACTCCTTGAGCGTCTTGATGACGTACAGATTGTCTTTAAAGTAGAGCACGACGTTCTCCGATCCGGCATGCAACAGATAGTCGAGCACGGTGAGCGACTGGTGGGTGGGCCAACAATAAAAACAACAAAAAAAAAAGGTCACGGTCGTGCGACGATGAAAGAAACGGGCTTCGTGCTCGCCTTGAACACATGTCTCCAATTCTTCCCCTTGTCGTTCAGTCGCTTATCGAGCATCTCCATGATTTCGACAAAGTCATTCCTTAACACGGTTTAGCGAACGGGGGGGGTCATGGTCAACCCAGCACGAGCGCAAGCTCATAGACGCACTGATTGTAGCTCAACTGCGCAATCTCGTTCATCTGGGTACCCGAGGGTCCCCAGGGATCGTTGGAAGTGGCATCCCGGACTTTGGCCTGCGTATCTGAGTAACCCTTGGTGTAGTTCTTCGCTACTCGCAAGGCACCCTTCCCAAAGTGTTGTAACGACATCGAGTGAGTCAAGCCGTTCTAAAGTTCTTCCGATTCAGATTCGGAACGTGAGTTGTTTGCTGATGAGAAAGGTTGAAAAGGTAGTAGCCAGTACGTTTTGAGATGCGTTGCGAACGGAGCTGTGATTCTGTGAACGAGATTTGCCAAAAATGGATATACCAACAGAGAAAAAAAAATTGCGCAGCGTTTCCACATCACGACGACGAACAGAAATGGAAATCCAATCACGCCGATGGTGAAGCGGTTATCATGCTTGCCTTCCAAGCAAGCGGCAGGGGTTCGACTCCCCTTCGGCGTATCTTTTTCGTGCTGTAGCCTCATGCAGGTTCATATAATTATTAACCGAGTAGCGCAACCACCTCAGGCTGGTTTCTAGAATATACTACATAAAGACTGCTTCGAGCGGTGATTATATTACGCGTAAAACGTACGCTGGGTATGCGGGAATGCATTGATGATGTGAAGCTATAGATATGGCGTACAAAAGGGAGAGAGAGAGACCGTTTAGCACAAGGAAGCGCAAGAAGAATTAGCAAACCGGACGGGAGAGTACCGGCAGCAAAACGTACCACGAAGTTATTTATGACACCGAGACGAAAGAGAAGCGGAGACAAAGAGGCCCAAGACCGATAGGGGTAAATGAAAAGAAAGAAGAGATCCCTTTAGGTGAAGCAGGGAATAAGACGGCGTTATATAGACAGGATAAATTACCGCTCCGATAGAGGGGGATCACGCCAACGCAGAAAAGGGAAGGAAATACCAAGAAAATAAAAACAGTCCCAAGAAAATGCGTATCAAAAGTACCCTGGACCAGGACGAGTTGGCATACGTGGAAGAGGGGGTACGGGGGGAGGTGCTTCGTCACCCCAATAATGGCTGCCAGCAATCACAATTTCGTCCCCGTCCTCATCTAACTCACCATGTTCCATCAGATACATGGTTCGCCTACCGGCGGTTTTTTCGTCGGAGGGGTACATGGAAGCATCGTCATCTTCCATGTCGACGCAGTCTTTGGAACTAGCCTCGTCAACGTCACCGTCGTCGTCTTCGTAAATGCTAACACTATTTTTGTCTTGTTGCATCGTTTGGGAGTAGACGCTCAAACTGGCATCACTGCGATTTGAAAATCGCGAGTGGAGGTCCGCCGCTACCGTTCGGCCAGATATTGATGCAAAGGGCTGGCTGTAGCTTGCTTCAGAAACGGTGGAAGCACTTGTCCCTGGACGGGGTACATTCAGCGAATCGCCAACCGCTGATTCCTTGCTGCGTTCCGAGGTCGACGAACCATAAGATCGTACAGAAGGTCCAGAAGATGATCCAGAGAGCGACGGCGAAGGACACGCGGACGAGGGTACTGACAAGATATGGGACAAAGGCACAGAAGATACAGACGAAAGATGCTCATGGAACTTGGAAGATTTCCCCATCGGGGTATGTGAGCGTGTATTCGCGATCTGGCCCGGTGACGGAGGCAAAGGCGCATCGGGAGGAGGGTGCCGCGGGGATGGAGGTGGCATATTCTGGATCCTCCGCTGCAAAAATGCAGGCGTACTTCCAAAGCCAGCCGAGTTGGGTGTGACTGATCGTTGTCTCCCAGTGGGATCCTTGCCATTGAGTTGATCAGATTGAGGACGGTGATTTGATGGATCGCTGTTACGACTATACGATACTGTCCTAGGGGAGAGCAAAGGTCTGAAGGGAGATGCAACTTTGCCTAGATTCAGTGGCGGTGTCGACCCTGAGGTAGTTGGCACAACAGGGATTGGACGCGCAGGTGAACCTCTTCTGGGTAGTGTCGTCTGTGTTGCGGGCAAATGGAGCAACGGCCCATTGGATGACGCTGATGGTGATGGTGGTCGCTGAGGAAGAGGGGCTGTCGGTGGAGGAACTGGCGGGGGAATGTTAAGGTGTTGCCTAGACGACTGAGTTGAAATCGACCTCGGGGTTAATGCAGATGCCGGCACTGCCGTGGATTGCGTTGACGGAGGCGAGATGGAAGGAAAAGAGGTTGTCAGGGGAGTACCTGGCGCGGAAGGTGGAAGAGGAATTGCCACAGCAGTGGTCGCAGGAGTTGACACGGTGGGAGCGGATACCGACACAACCACAGCGGAACCAGGTCGCTGAGAGGCAGAGTGATCCAATCTCGGAGGAGATGTAGCTCTTGCATGAGTAGGTGGTGGACTCTTGCTGACTCGTCCCCTCGGTGGAGATGCAGGCGGATTCGCCAAATTTAACGTCAAAGGAGAAAATCCGGATCGCGTCGGCGATGACGGTTTTGCCCGACGTTCAAGTAGTCTCGGACTCGAGGGTCTTGGAAAGACAGGAATCGCAGGTACGGGAGGTATGATGTCTTCATCCTCATCGTCACTTCCACGCACAGGCTTCTTTGGCCGCCGCCGGAAGAAAGCTATGGCACGAGACTTGACTCTGCCAGGAGACTTTCCCTGAGACTTGTTTGAAGACGCAGAAAGGTACCCGCCATCCGACAGATAATCCCCATCCCTCTCGCCGTTTTTACTGATATCAAGGGCTTGGGGTTTGGAGTTCTTGGTACCCTTTCCTCTCTCAGATTTATCTTTTCCCTTGTCTTTCCCTTTTTTTAAGAGATATAGACCATCGCTGGTGTAGCCGGATTCGGTAGGCACTGGGCTAGGGCTTTCGTGTTTGGGGTCAGCACGTAAGCTATCGTCCTGGCTACGCGAGCGTTCGGAGCCTCCTGAGAGTTTTCCCAAAGAACCGCCCCTGGCCTCTACGCCGTCGTGAATGGATGCAGAAAAAGGGGAGAACAACTGTAGTTGTTCCGCGGGAAATTCATCAAAGTGAACATGAGGCGACTCCATGACACTCGGCTTACGCACGAGCGCCTTGGGGATGGAGATGGCCGCACTAGGAGCGTTGTTACCCGGGGAATTAAGGGATGAAGATTCATCTGAAGTCGAGTTGGAACCTGACGTGAAATTGGGTGTCGTTGCCTGGTAAGAGAAAATTTTGCGTCAGCGGGGCCGAGGTTGGATGGGTATGGGGGTTGGAATGAGGGAAAAGGACGCAGTACTGACCTCCGCGACATCTGAAACGAGATCTAGTTTTGTTTCGGGTTTGCCTCGTTCAACAGGGTCGAGATGATCCTCTGATTCTTCCGAGAGCGGGTTATTGAAAATCCAGTGTGCAACGGTTGAACTCTGGGCGAGGCCCAGTTCGAGAGCGGTCTCGAGCACAGAGGCTCGAACGACATTAGAGTCGCGCTGTGGATCTTCCAGTTTTGCCCTTGTGGGGCGACGTCGAATGTGCGGTGACTCGGAAATCATGGAAGGAGTGGTAAGTAGTAGTATGGGTGCGAGTGGGTGCGGTGCTGTGCTGAGGTAGAGTCAACACGTTTCAAAATGATCGAAATGAAACAGTTAAAGATGAGCAGAGAAAAGAGCCATTCGCTGGTCGACCGAGCGTAGAAGGAAGGACACTAGAAAGAAGTGCAGATACTGCGGGGGGAAGCCAGTCCCAAACTAAACGAGCGAACAAGATCAGATACAACACAAAACACGACATCATCAAAGTGACTCACATGTTAGACGCGCTGGAATCGCGAGGAC
>JBBPNU010001213.1:0-10318 GCA_038091055.1 Leccinum angustisporum
CGGTGGATCTGTCAACTGTCCGTCTCAACGAGCGTGCTCAGCTGTTGAAGCGCCCCGTGTTGAAGTCCGACGAAATGATCGCCAAGGTCAAGCCAATTGTCGAGGATGTTCGCAAGAGGGGCGATGCTGCACTGCTCGAGCTGACGGCCAAGTTTGACAAGGCGCAGCTCCAGACGCCGATCCTACTTCCGCCATTCTATCCGTTTGCGTCCGAATCCGCCGTCGCTGGGGGTCTAGACCCAACTGTCAAAGATGCAATCGATGTTGCTTACGCCAACGTGCGCAAGTTCCACGCTGCTCAAGCCCAAGATGGTCGCTTGGTCGTAGAGACCATGCCTGGCGTGACCTGTTCACGATTCGCGCGACCGATAGCGCGAGTTGGACTCTACGTGCCTGGAGGAACCGCCGTACTGCCCTCCACTGCCCTGATGCTTGGTGTCCCTGCCCAAGTAGCAGGTTGTCAGCAGATCGTGCTCGCAACGCCTCCGCGTGCTGATGGAAGCGTGTCTCCCGAGGTCCTCTATGTCGCTCACCTGGTCGGCGCGCACGCGATCCTCAGGGCTGGTGGTGCCCAAGCTGTCGCTGCCATGGCTTATGGCACTGAAACATGCCCGAAAGTCGACAAGATCTTCGGTCCCGGAAATCAATGGGTGACCGCTGCAAAAATGTTCGTTCAGAACGATACGGTGGCCCTCGTGTCCATCGACATGCCAGCTGGCCCATCGGAGGTACTGGTGAGTTGCTTTCCTGGAAACGTCTACCGAGCGTGGTGCACGTCCCGCGCGTGCACCGCGTTCGTTGTTCTTGTACGAATAACGAACGCGGGATTCTTCCACAGGTCATCGCTGATGAATCGTGTAACCCTGCGTTTGTTGCCGCCGATCTCCTTTCACAAGCCGAACACGGCGTCGACTCGCAAGTCGTCCTGGTGGCCTCATCTCTCTCGGACGCCAAGGTGAGGGAGATAGAAGAGGAGGTCGACAAGCAAGCGCATGCTTTGCCGCGAGTGGACATCGTGCGAGAGAGCGTGTCACGGAGTCTGATCGTCAAGACGTCTGGACCGGAAGAAGCACTAGAGTTTTCGAACGAGTACGCGCCGGAGCATCTCATCATGCACTTGACAAACGCCTCTGATTGGGTGGAACACGTGGAGAATGCGGGGAGCGTGTTCGTCGGACCTTATACTCCCGAAAGGTTATTATTTATCGTTTGCTCGCATGCGCGTTGGCATGACTGATTTCAATTTGCAGTTGCGGAGACTATGCCTCTGGAACCAACCACACTCTTCCTACGAACGGTTATGCTCGTCAGTTCAGTGGCGTGAACACCGCATCTTTCCAAAAGCATATAACTTCACAAGAAATCACTGCGGAGGGGTTGCAGAAGCTGGGACCGGTCGTTGTGACTTTGGCAGATTGCGAGGGGCTTCAGGCTCATGCGAACGCTGTTCGGATACGGTTGGCAAAACCATAAAAAATAAGAGCTTTGTAGACATGAATGCACCCAATTCCAATTGCGATTACGAAGTGAGCTGCAAGGGTCCCTCTAAGAAGTACTGGTAACATATGCATAGCGGTGGGTTAAGTCTAGGATCATCAAGATCTATTGTCCGTCACCAGTAGACAGCAACGAACACGATGAAACTACGGAGCGAACGGACATGCTAATCTAGTTGGTTCGATAGAGTGCGCGTTTAGCGACCTTGACGATGAGTGGTGTATCAGGGAAGGCGAGATCTTCCAGGATTTGGGCATACTGAGAAAACATACGGGCATAAGCCAGGATAAAGCCGTGTCAGAAGACGAAACTCACAGGTGTTGGGACATCAGCGCCAGTGACCCGCTCGACAGGTGCATCAAGGTAGTCAAAGGCCTCGCTCTCAACTATCTGGGCGCAGATTTCGCTTCCGACACCAAAGGCAGGGTAACCGCCTTCAACGATAAGTAACCTGGAGAAGTGGTTAGATCGACAGGCGGAGCGAATTTGAAACGACTTGCCGATTCGTCTTCTTGACTGACGCCTTGATGGTATCAATGTCGAGAGGGCGAATGCTACGGAGGTTGATGACCTCGGCTTTGACACCCTCTTTTGCAAGTATGTCTGCGGCCTCCAGACTGTGCGTGACCATCTTACTGTGTGCGACGATGGTAACATCGGAACCTTCACGTTCGACTTTGGCCTTGCCGATGGGTAGGAGGAAGTTGTCGGACATGGCGTCGGCCGACATGGGGAAGGAGACACCGTACATCATTTCGTTTTCAAGGAAGACGACAGGGTTAGGATCCCGGATAGCAGACTGAAGGATATGAATGAATAAACGCGCGTGGAAAGTTGAACAGGTGATGGACACGTACCTTGAGAAGACCTTTGCAGTCCTCAGCATTCCAAGGGCTGACGACCTTGAGACCAGGAACTGAGCCATACCAAGCAGCGTAATCCTGCGAATGTTGTGCGCCGACACCTGAGGCGGCACCGTTGGGACCACGGAAAACAACGGGGCACGGTACGTTTCCGCCAGACATGTAGTACGTTTTACCAGCAGAGTTGACGATTTGGTCAATGGCTTGCATTGCAAAGTTGAAGGTCATGAACTCGCAACTGCAAGGAAGTGAGGTCAGGAAGAGTAAAACGTAGTCGAGTAGAGGACGCACACTGGTCGGAGACCGGCGAGTGCGGCACCAACAGCGATGCCTGCAAAACCCATTTCGGTAATAGGTGTGTCGACGACACGCTTGTCCCCGAACTTGTCCAAGAGGCCCTTCGTGATCTGAATTGGGGTGCAATGAGTTGTACGCGTGAGTAGGGAAAGTCAAAAAAGTACCTTGTATGCGCCGTTGTAGCGGGCGACCTCCTCACCCAAAACGAAGACTGACTCGTCGCGCAACATTTCTTCCTCCATAGCTATGTTAAGAGCGTCTCGGACCGTCATCTGTGAGTGGCACATGAGGAATCAAAATTTTATAAATTGGGAGAAATGCGGACCGAGTTCTCTGACTGGGTTGCATAGCTGCGAGCGAGAGCTGCCCTGCGCAGAGGTAATGAGGCAGCGGTGCGAGGGTTGGCGAGGCGGGAGAAAGCGGCGCGAACAGCAGAAGCCATTGTGGTTGAAGGAGAACGAAAGAAAGCGGGACCCGATCAAGTTGCAACTTGTTCACGGAAGGAGACGGAAAAAGACTCCGATACTACGTAAATGTCTTACCCTGTCGTACTCGTCACCGGCGCATCCAAGTCAGACCTCTCTCTATGCGCATACACACAGCTGACTAGCCCTCAGAGGTATCGGTCTCGCCGTAGTCAAGTCGCTCATAGAAGAGCTCGGTGTCCGCGTCGTCGCACTCGCTCGCTCTACCACTCCCGAACTCTCACAGCTTATCGGCGCCCATCCCGACTCTCTTCTCTCCATCCAGTGTGACGTGTGAGTCTGCGCATTCCCGCCATCGTGAACCTTCTGCCGACACAGTGCACTCCACAGCACAGACGAGTCTGCCCAGGAGCGAGCATTCAGCCAGGCACGGGATCGATTTGGTCCCGTCCTTGACGGCCTTATTCTGAATGCTGGCACGCTAGACCCCCTGACCCGCATCGGCGACCCAGACGTCTCTCTCGACGCCTGGAAACACCACTTTAATGTCAATTTCTTCTCGCTCGTCACCACACTCAAGCTTGCCCTTCCGGCCTTGCGTGCCAGTCCCAACACAGGACGAGTGATATTCGTTAGCTCGGGTGCGGCCACGGGAAACATTCCAGGTTGGGCGCCCTACAATGCAGGAAAGGCAGCCATGAACAGTTTGGCGAGGTAACTCGTATTTCCTATCTCGGTCATCAGTGGCCTGATGGATCGCCCGACAGAACCTTGGCCAAGGAGGAGTCTACCATCGTTTCATTGGCGATCGCCCCAGGAAAAGTTGACACTGCCGTGCGTCGTCCACATTCGGTCTTTTCCCAGACCTACCTGAGACCCGTTTCCAGATGCAGCAAACCCTTAGGGCTACCGGTGCTCCTCACATGGATGTATCCGACCACAAGATGTTCCTGGATGCACATCAAGATGGGACTTTGGTAAAGCCATCAGACGTTGGATATGTAATCGCGAATCTCTCCCTCCGTGCACCGATCACCCTAAGTGGTTCTTTTGTGCGTTACAACGACGAACATTGTAAAGAGTTTGCAAGGAAATGAATCAATCCATCATCCCCTCTTCTATCGGAACCGCGTGCGAAGCTCTCAACTGCCACCGAAAGAATCATCCAAGAAGTCGCCCCTGCCGTCGACCGTACCTTTATATTACTTTACATCCTACAGGGACGCGTCGTCCGAGTCAATCACTCCCATGACTCGCATACACGCGAACGTCGACAGCGCTGCACCCCCTACCTCCACGAAGATTATAGATATACATCACCACGTGTTTCTCGATGCCCAGAAAAAAGCAAAGAAAAACATGCTGGTCGGCTGGGTCACTCCCCCAGAAAACCTGCCTTGGCAGCCTTCGACAGCCATATCGGAAATGGACGCAATGGGCATACAAACCGCAATCCTTTCTCCACCCCCTGTCACCACCACAGACCGGACTGAAGTCAGGGCTATGAATATTCATCTGTCACGACTTTGCGCAGCGCACCCTACAAGGTTTGGTTTTCTCGCCGGGCTTCCCACCCTGAGCGATACACAAGGTTCAGTTGCCTTTGAAGCCATCACAGGGATGAGTCGTGCTCCCTGACGCTTGTCCCCCCCAAGGTACGCTCGGCGAAATCGCATTTGCGATGGATCACCTGGGAGCCGACGGCTTCGCCATCATATCGTCCTACGGGATCGGGAACGCGGCCAGTAAGGAACAAGTCAACTCTATTCCATGGCATGCTCACACCGTTTTTGGTTATCAGAGTACGTTGGAGACGATCTTTTCGATCCCATCTGGGACGAACTCGACAGGAGGCACGCCGTCGTCTTCCTTCACGGTGCACAGACACCTTCGTCAACGCCCTACCCTCATCCCTTCCTAGGGCTACCCATCAGCGAGGCAAGTGTTCCTGTCGATCGGCTCCATTCGTTCAAGCCAGATCATCGAAAAACTCAACCTTGCACCATATATTAAAAAATAGGTCCCGAATGAGACGTTCAAAGCGGCCGCTCATTTGGTCGTTTCGGGAAAGAGGCGACGTTTTCACAACGTCAAGATTGTCCTCGCACATCTGGGAGGCAGTACGCCCTTTCTGGCCCCTCGCGTGGCGGCCTTGTCACACTACATGGGGTGCCCGCTCACACCGGACGAGATCCTTCAAGATTTCAAAACGTTCTATTATGAAACCGCCCTTAGTTCACATCCCACGACCCTCGCTGCGATAGACGCCTTTGTGCCATTCGATCGTATTCTTTTTGGGAGCGACTATCCCGGTATTGTTTTTTTCCCGTTTACAGAAGGATGATTTATATGTACTAATTGCACCTCGCGTGTCCATGTCAGCGGTTAGCACTACAACCTCGAAATGGTATACGAAACACTTGGAAGAACATTATGCAAGCGAACCACGCAAGCTGGATTGCATCCTGCGAGATAATGCACTCGCCCTCTTCCCGAGACTCCGGGTCCAGACCTCGGCCAAAGTTTCGTCATTTCGTCACCGACAAGACAATTAGGCGAGGGCCGCTGTTAGGGCTAGGCTTACAACGTGCAACGTCCGATGATAAAGCATGTATTGTGCGAGGTACAGACGTGACAGGATATGAGTAAAGAATAAATCGAGGGAATCTGTTCATATATTACCATTCGGGCAATGTCTGTTAGTTGTCTATACGCCGAGTCTGCCACAAAACAACACGCTTCAGTGACACAACAGTGACACGTCATGATGACACGGGCAACGCTCACCTTCGCTTACTATGTTCGTAAACCAGGTAAGAGATCGATACTGAAGGTACAACCTGTAAACGAGTAGATAATGAGCCATGAGGTGATTTCAGGCACCAAGAAATGAAAACCTTGGCCAACGTCGGAAACAATCCGCGGTAAAACCCCCTCCACCCATCCCGCTGGTATGTCTTCTGGACGACATCCCAAATGCCCGTATAGCGTTGCGGATGTCCCGGTGAGCCCGAAGCTTGCAGTCGGGTGCGGACTAGGTTCAGGGGATAGACACTGATGGCTCCAACGCTCCCTGAAACGCTACCGAAAGCGAGGAGAGCAAGGAAGCTAGGTTCGTCCGCCCCAGTAGAACGGATATATGTCAGCTTGAGAGCCTCATACGTGCTCATATCAATAGCAGAGTATCTATCAAAGGATGTAAAAAAACAGCGTGATAGTCCTGACTGACAACGTACGGAAAGACTCCAACAAGACCAATCTATAGTCGATTTAACGAGTATAATGTACTCCTCGAGCACATTGCTATCTTCACGAAGCAATGGGAATCACGCGTTTTAGGCGATGCTACAGAATATCTTGGCATGCGCATTACCAGAGATCGAAAGAAACGAACTCTGAGACTTGACCAAATTACCTATGCTGAGAAAGTTGTTAAAAGATTCCAGCTAGAGAATGCGAAACATGCCCGTACACCTTTACCTTCCGGATATATTCCGAGTCCTAATGAGCAAAAAGAAGATCCAAAACGACGATCACAATATCAATCAGTGATCGGATCTCTTCTTTATATTATGCTGGGCACACGACCAGATCTTGCTTACTCAGTAATCAAGATGTCACAGTTCTCTGCAAATCCATCCGAGGATCATCTCAATCGAGCACTATATATCGTTCGATACCTCGCTTATTCAAAAGACGTGTCTATCACGTTTAATGGACTTGCACGTGACTCAGGTTTCTCTGCTTATTGCGACACTGACTGGGCCGGTGACCAAGAAACAAGACGCTCTACTACTGGCTACTGTATTTTCCTTGCAGACGCTATCGTTTCCTGGAGTTCACGACGTCAGAAAGTAGTTGCTCTTTCGTCCACAGAGGCAGAATACATTGCCATGACCGAAGTTGCAAAGCAAATAGAATGGCTTCGTAATCTCTTTACTGAGATAGGTCATGAGATCAAACACCCGATACCGCTTAACTGCGATAATCAAGGTGCTATGTTTCTTGCTTCCAATCCAGCTCAAGAAGGACGATCAAAACATATAGCGATTCGATATCACTATATCCGAGATGCAGTATTAGAGTTCAAGATACTTGATCTCTTTTATGTTCCTACTGTCGATCAAAAGGCTGACATCTTTACTAAAAATGTTACCTTCGATATGTTCCGTACAGGCTGTTTGCGCCTTGGTCTTACTGGCTATCCCGCCAAGCCATAACGCTCTTTCTACTCAGCTCAATGAGGAGGAGTGTTGAATCGGTAGTATTCTATTACTCTACTACTTCCGATTCTAGACCGAGTCTATTCTAGACCGAGTCTCTTTCTTATCTTATCATTTCGTAGATTAGATAAGAGCAGTTATTGCCATTGGCTTGACTCAGCTATTCCTGAGTCCTTTACGCTATTGGTCAATACTTATGCTGACTGATGTCTTACACATCAATGCTTACATATCATTCTGAGATCCTTACGCTATTGGTTAGAATCTCTTACATGATACTATAGAATGTTCTACGACATTCCATTGCACAAATATGTACAAACATATCTTGTAGTATATAAGGGCTTAAGCCTGACCCTTGAAGATCAGGTCGCTTTCACATACTCTAGTGATTGATACCTCTAGTCTCAGTTTCAACACTTCAACTCTACGTTCCTAGTAAGTTTTCTACTAGAGTTTTTCCTCCCTTCTATTGTTCCATTCGAGAACCCTCGGCTGCGCTGTTTGAATATCCATATAGGATTTCAAAAGTTTCACCCCTCTAGCACACATCACCCCAAAACACGTCAGCGTCCAGCACGACCGCCAAGGCCTGGAGATAACGAATTTCCGCCTCCCGCGCACCAAGTCCGCCCCGCAAGGCGAGGACGTCTATTGGGCCAAACAGGATGGACCCGCCGACCCCCACAGCGCGCTAGACAACCACCACAAGGTCAACGAACCCCCTCCGGACGCCCACCTATTCTCCTACCGAACCACAAACGGATCACACCGCCCCCTCACTAGACAGAAATTCTTGAAAACTCTCGAGGCGATCTTTAAAAAGGCCGGCCATCCCCCGCTAAAAGGTCACGGCATCCGTATTGGATCCACCTTGGAATATCTACTGCGCAACATCCCTTTCGATGTGGTTAAAATCAAGGGCCGCTGGGCGAGCGACGCTTTCCTGATCTACCTCCGGCGACACGCCCAGGTCCTCGCCCCCTACATGCAAGCCACACCGGAGCTCCACAATGAGTTCCTGCGGGTCACTCTCCCCCCGGTCCGTGGCTAATTAACCTCGTGAGTACCAGTCACCCCTCCTCCTACTCCTTGGGCCTGCTACGGCGTTCGCTGCATGCGTCGTCGGCGCTCCTATCACATGGGATCGCAGCTCACGCCTTGTCCGGCAGATTCCCGTTCCCGTCTGGGGTCGGTGAGCGCTACGCGCTTCCGCCCACCATCTCTCACCTGTCCCTCTCCGTATCACACTCCCCTTAGTCATCTTATCATTGCCATGTACTTTACTTACATGCAATGTATCCGCCCCTTCTCCCGTGACAGCTGTCCGTTGCGACTAACCAAAGATCGCAAATTACCCGGTTTGGCTCGATTCCTTCTCCCCTCTTCTTTCTCCGAACTCCAGCACGCTGCTACTGGCGGACCTGTGGTCATCGTGAATGCTAGCCAGCATACATGCGATGCACTCGTTATATTCTTCGACAGAGACCCGGTCCATATCCCGTTGCAAATCAAGAGATCTCGTGTTCATGACCTGTCGTCGGATCTCGAGTCCTTGACTTTGGATGCACAAACAATGGACATGGGCAGACAACTCGCTTGTTTCCTGAGAATCCTTTGGGATGAAGTCGTTTCGCCAATCGCCAATGTTCTCCAGACGACAGTTCCGCCTTGCTCACGCATCTGGTGGTGTCCTACTGCCGAATTCTGCCTTCTGCCATTGCACGCGGCTATTTATTATCGGAAGGGCGAAAGGAGTTTCTCTGATTTGTACATCTCGTCTTACACACCCACTCTGGCTGCCCTCATCCGTGCGAGACGGAATGGTCGATCGGCGACGACTTCGATACAGGAGAAACGTTTCCTTGCTGTAGGTCAGGCCAGCGCCAAAGGCGAAAGCGAGCTATTCTCTGTCGGTAGCGAACTATCCATCGTCGCTGACCGTATGCAGGGTCTCGTGTCGTTAATGTCTCTTGATGGTCCAGCATCGAGTATGTCCGAAGTCTCGAAGGAGCTGAAGAGCAGCGAGTGGGTTCACTTTGCATGTCATGGCATCCCCAACAGGAAGCAACCGTTTGACTCTGCATTTGGACTTCACGACGGTCGGTTCACAGTGGAACGAATCATGGGATTGGAGTCGGAAAACCCGGAGTTTACCTGCCTCTCTGCTTGCCATACGACGGTCGGAGACGAGGAGAGTCCAGACGAGGTGATCCACCTGGCTTCGGCGATGCAGTTTGCAGGGTTCCGGTCTGTGATTGGGACGATGTGGGCGGTGGACGACGGAGAGACGAACAAGATTGTGTCCAAGTTGTACGAGAATATGTTGGATGGATCTGGTCGGCTGGATCACACTCGAGCGGCGTTGGCGCTCCACAAGACTCATTGGCGGGTAGTGTTCCGCTCGATCAGCGGATTCTGTATGTACATATTGGTGCCTAGTGTCTATTGGATCATAGCCTTCATTGTTGTATGGTTATTTCACATTTGCTACATCTATTGGCTTGTATATAATTCGCTGTGGGTTGCACTGGTCGTGCAACTGACTCGTTTACTGCGTGGTATCACGACCCGTCCGCTTGTTTCGGATGACAGACCGCGACGAAGAGCGGGGACGACCAGAGTTGCCGGACAACAACGATCCTGCTGGATGGCATTTCTGGACGACGAAGGTGAGGGTGAGGGCCTCCGAAGGAGGGGAAAGACAACACCCTTCTGTGCGTCATCCACCAACTCACAGCTTCACACAACATCGCAGCCAATACTGATCTGACTCTCCCACATACCACCTATCATCGTGATCTTCTGATGGTTTGTCGGTGGTGCCAACGGGGGAGGAAGGTTCATGTGATCGAAACTCGGTTTCGACGCGAAGATATTGGTTGCCGGAGGTGAGGATTGGGGAAAGCGACGTACGCGCTGGTGGTGGCCGCGGCCCTCCCTGGTAACGCCAGTGTGTCTAACGGACCTACCTATGTGCCTGATGGAGGAGCCGTCGAAGGCGTTCAGGCTA
>JBBPNU010001214.1:0-10317 GCA_038091055.1 Leccinum angustisporum
GCGAACGTATCACCCGCCCCGCCACCCCTGTCGATCTCGATCCAGTGACAGCCCCATCCGATCAGGCACACAACGAGCGAAGCCGTCCTTCCACGAAATGTGACCCGCTTCTCAGCCAGCGGTGTCCCGCGTGTTTCGGTGGGCGCACATTCGGCAGACCTCTCAACGAAGGTGCAGACATTCATGTTGCTACGGATGGCAACTTCCATCACCGCCACCGACGCACTGCTGGCGACTGTCCAACCTTCTATCAACCGCGCTATTTCCTTCCGAAATCTCAAGTCGACGCTGTTGGCAAGCGTATCGAAAAAGCACGCAAACGCCCTCTTCGGTCACGAACAGCCCAAGTACCTGACGAGGCAGTTGACCAATGCGAATCATCATATGAAGCCGCGGATGGGAAGAAGCAAAAGACTTCTATGGAAAGCTACGACGACACCGGAGTGATGGCAATCATCTGTCGCCACGATATTCCGCTCTTCTTTGCCAACATCGACACGCCCGGCGAGCAACAGAAGTATAGCGTCGCACTAATCGAACACATTTTCTCTCTTCTTCCGCCGCAAGCAACAGTAGTTGTATTATATGATGTCGGCTGTGTACTCGACCGTTCGCTTGCCCAGGTAGGTCTCCTGCCAAACCCAGTGCCAGAAACTAACCCTTCACACAGTATGACATGCTCGATTCAACCATTACGTCGCGATTGCGGTTCGCAACCACAGCGATGCACGCGTACGGGCATGAGTGGGCTTGTCAGCTAGTATACAATCCACGCATCATTGAAGGTCTTGGACTGACGGATGGCGAGGGAACGGAACGCCTTTGGTCGCGGTTCATCAAGCTAATCGGGATAGAGCGGTCCTCATCTGTGAGTCTCCATGAGAACCTTCCATATTTGCCACTGATCCTTCCCAGCGGCAACGGCGACTGTGGCTCATTGATCGGCAAGCCGACTCCGTCGCAGGCGAAATGTTACGAGATTTGGGGCAATGGCTCAAACGCCGACTCAAGAAAGGTATTCGAGACCAAGGTGATGCTGCACAGAAAGTACTTGACCAATGTGGTGTCTCGGTCACGGATCTTCGCACTCAGTGGATGGACCAACGGTCTGCACAGTTGTCCATCCGCAACCGTAAGTCTATCAATTTGATCTCTGTCGTGCAGGCTCAAGCACCTGCACCATATATACTAGACGCTCCCGCAAGACTTAAGAAAGAGATCGATAGTGTGCTCATACTACAAACAGAATTGGATGCTTCAGAGCGCGCCTTGCAAACAACTCGCGCAGCTATCGAAAAAGAACAAGCGGCAGAGGTGGCATTGGAAGCCCTTGATAGCATGGAACGCACCCACCGCCGCCTTCTCGAGAAGGTAGAAGGACTCTATTCTTCGCTTAACGTCCAGGAACAGTTCCCGGCATTGGACGGCGTTAATTTAGACTTTGTAAGAACCCTCCTTCTCGCGCGCGATCTCAAGATCAATATCCGAAAACGTGCGATTGGGAGTTTCTTCGAATGGGACAAACTTGACCGTGCCGTCGGAGGCAAAGACAAGGCGCTCGGTGAGTGCTATCGATCACAGAGGGTATGTAGCTCTTACTCCAGCCAGGCACGAAACTTCACCAACAAACCCGCAAAGCCATTTCCAAGCGCCAGCCCGCACTTATGTCCGCTATCCGTAAGTTCAACAAGTACTGCGAAACGCTTGAACAGCTGTACGACCCAACATATGCCATTCCGCTTCCCACACCACTCCCGACAAAGCTCGCAGAGCTGCGCGACGACGAGACTCTCCTCCAGGACATCTGGATCACGCCAGCCGAAAATGAAATCCCTCGCTGGCTCTCCGATAGAGAAGTTCGCGAGGGGATCCGCGCCCTTCTTAAACGGGATAGGTGTCGAGAAGAGCAACGGCGACTAGCTATAGAAGCAGAGAATATGTGCCGATGGTTCGGTGATGAACTCGGCACAGTCGAACTTGCTCTTCGACTCCCCG
Organism: Leccinum angustisporum; assembly: GCA_038091055.1. Taxonomy (NCBI): domain Eukaryota; kingdom Fungi; phylum Basidiomycota; class Agaricomycetes; order Boletales; family Boletaceae; genus Leccinum; species Leccinum angustisporum. Next base: position 1,996 of record JBBPNU010001214.1, read on the forward strand.
AACGTAAGTTTCCCTACCATCTTGGGAAACCCTGCTAACTTGCCACTAACAGACTCGAACTACCACCTTATAATTCAACAACACTGCGAAACCATCAAGCACTTATCGACGCAATGGGCAACACCCTTGACATCATCTGCTCGTTACGACAGCCGCGCGCATGAGGCGACCAGGCTGGCAGAAACCCTTTCGGGACAACCCCACACCACCGAGGACCTCCAGTGGCTTCCACCGGCGGTAGTCTGCCACGTTCCAACTGCCGCTGACCCCGACGATGACCTGGAGGAAGAGTATGAATGCACTGAAGACCCAGCACTGGACAACACACTAGCACCCGAGGCAGTAGTCCTCGGCGATATTATGGACGGCGGAGATAATGAGGAAGAAGAAGAAGACTCCCACAAACCCACCGTGCTCTTCCAATGGAAGCTTCTTGAGGTGAGTCCTTCGGAACTTCCATGTCACGTTCCAGGCCAGGAAGTGCTAACTTAGTATCACACGCCAGACATTCTCTTTAGACCGTGACCCCAATCCAATTCCAGCGGAGGAAGCTACGGAGGAGCAGACACAGCTTACGCGAGTATGCCCCGCCAGCAACGGCTTCGGCAATATCACATTCGAACCCAGGGATATTGGCTTACTACATACAGGAGATGCCCGCCTGAACGACACCTGCATCAACGGCTGCGCCGCTCTACTCCACACCGCTCATGTCAGCGGTGATCATTCGCCATTCGCCATCCTCTCAACGCACGACCTCCTTCGCATCCGGTACAAAGCGGACGACAACGACTTATGGCGCAACACCTACCGTAGCAAGTACTGGGAAAAATCCATATGGATCCTACCGATCCATCGCCCGTCATCCTGGGGGCACTGGGTAATGAGCAGCATTCATTTCGACACTCACCGAATCATGCTGTTCGACAGTCTCGCAGAGCGCCACCCTTGGCAAAAAGACCTACCGGTAAGAGCCAGTCGGATGGATCGCAAAAGGACTAACCACAACGCTTCCAGGATATCATGGAATTAATCACCCGTTTGTCCCATGTGGCAACTGCACGGCGGCGAGTGACCCACAAGGTTGAAGGACAATGGAAAGCATTTCCAGTCACGGTGAGTACGACACCAGGCCCTCCAAACCGCCATCTCAACACGATGTCTACAGATCGAACCTCTTCAAAGCAATGCGGTGGACTGCGGCGCATGGGTCCTCGCGCAAATGCAGGCGCTTTTCCGGGGACATGACGCCCCGGGGATGAGCGAAGCAGACATGCCCGCGTTCCGCCGATACCTTACATCACTCGTGGTACGCGTCCCAGCGGTGGTCTAGATGTAGCATTACATGTATTGCAGTATAATAGAAGTTACGTATCAACTGCCTTTAAACTATCAACGAAGCTTGAGGAACCCCTGCCTGCCTGATCGGACAAGGCGCAACCGCCGTGATATTTTTTGATGAGAGGGCTGATGATCGTATGAGCGCTGTACCTTTTAGGAAGGGAATGATCGTCTCCGCACATTGTAGGACAAAGTGAAATCAAAACACGTACCTGGACAGCGATTCCGGGAAGCGATCGCACGAGATAGACGCCATGGAATTCATTACCGTTGATGCGAACACCGCGAACAGTGATGGCAAGGCTAAGAGCCCCCTATTCTGGTGATCTGTCCGTGAGGCGTGGTGAGCGTGTGCCATGAGTGTGTCGAACCTACAGAGAAAGCAAGGCAGACCCGGCGCAGACTCGTCATTTGGGGGCAGGAGGCAATATTGAAAATCTATAAATGTGAGATGGCATCAGCCACACGAAATAACAGTAGTAGCACCTCACCTAAATGCCCGAATCGCAGTCAGTTTGGGTTCTTGTCAACAAGGGTACCCCCGCCGCTGGTATCTACCCCGCATGGTCAGTATGATCGCGGCACGTGATGAGTCAAGTGGCATACTCACGATTACACAAGTCCTTCGATGCGTTGTGGCCGTGGAGCGCCGCCCCTCCCCCTTGCTATTCAGTGCCTCTCCAGAGCCGAAGCACAAGCTCTATTCCGACTCATACGCCCTGTCCTTGCGACTTTGACGGCGACGCCGTCGACTTCGGAGCTACTGGCCGCTTTTGGCGCAGCCGATGCGGTTCGAAATTTCTTCGGCACTGCGCGCACTAAGTTTTATGTAGTCATTGTGGGTTCTCCGCCTGGCATCCATCGCTCAAGGTTTGTGAGTACTTGTTCACGCGCACACGACTAACAACTGGCATTGCAGGGACGCTGCTGAACGCACGCGGGGCAGTTTCAATAACCCCTTCTTCAAGGAAGTCGACTCATTCTGGGAGGCCCTCGCCTTCCTCATCGTGAAAGGAATCGACGAGCTCATGCCGCCTATGAACGTATCGCGCGATATTTCGCCAGGTGAGTACTAATCCGCTGTAATATTACACTCAGTGTTGAGCAACACCATCAGACCCATCCTCCCTCTCCGACGACATGGACTTCCTCGAGAGGGATGTGTCGAACAACCTCCGTCTCACTTCAAGTCCCACACCATCGCGAATCGTGGCCGCTCCCAGTCCTCTTAGTACTCCAAGTCCCACACGATTCCGCATGACGGCCATGCGGCGCGCCGAGCATCTCACAGACTTAGACCAGGCCCATGCCACCCAAATCGCCCGAGGTAAGTCTAGACTATTTCGTCTTGTTCGGAGTTTATGCTAAGATAATACCTTCCAGGCATTCCATCTCAGTCGCAAGCACGCCCGCCGCCTGATGAACAAGTCCTGGAAATCCACCCCACCCCGACACCGTTTATCTATGCCCACATCCGCAACTTGCGCGGCATCATCGAGAGTAGGAACTATGTAGCCCTGCCAGGTCTAGATGAAGAACGAGTGAACGCCGTGGGCCCTCAAGCTGCCCGGTACCTGGTCGCGCATGGGTACACAGCGGAAACCGTCGACATCATCATTGCGACTATGAGAGAGGCCGCCGCTACTTCCCACCAGTTTGCGCTCCAGCTGTCAGCCCATGGCATGGCGTTCGAAGAAGGTATCTATTTGCACGGACTCTTTGAATGATAGCTACGTTTAGTAAATTCTTTTCTTGAATATTATATATTGCGACGCGGCGAATTTGAAGTCTGTCACGGTAGATCCTGACCAGATCCGACGAGAAGCTACAACCGGTGCCGATTGCGGCTGAGTCAGCAGTTCTCTTCCGCTCCCGCCAACACCCGCCTCACAGTATTACTACTAGTCTTCAAGTTTCCGCAGGTCCTCCATTTCAGCAACAAATGCCAGTGGTAAGGTTTATGTTCACACGAAGCTCGCTGACTGTGACACAGTAGCAAGACGTACCCGATGCCAGAGCATCCTCATGGCACGCGTGGACCCTCGGACTCCGCAACCATCGACTCCCAATCTCCCCCTCGCAGATGCCGGCCAAGACGCTCACATTACGGCAACGTGTCAAGGTGCTTCCCTACAACATTGTTGGATGTCCGTGGTGAGTGCGGAGCCCGCGATCGATTAATCGCAGAGCACGCCTGAAGTTTTCAATTACGTTTTCCAGCATTCGTTGACGGCGACTCGGAAGTCACGGTATAAAATGCTTCAGGAAGGCGCGCACATATCGCTCTAGCAGAGGTATTTGATTCACGGTGCGCCGATGTTCTCTCCCTTCTACTATGCCGAATACTCATACTCATTTCGTACAGATGAATGCCGGCGCCCACAACACCGTCACTGACTCGGAATTCTTCTTCAACCCCCAGAACGAAGAGGAACAACTGGGAGGCGGTAGGCGAGCTGCGTCTCCGCCACCTGAGCAGACACCGACGCGGTTGCGCACGAAGGTGAAGCCTACTGCGCGGGACACTGGTCTCGTTCGAAACGCGGGCGATCGGCGTGGCAGGTTGCTGGAAGAGGTGAATACCGTGGATGCGAGTTCTCAGGTAGTCTCGTGCGCTACCGGCCAGCAGTTACAGGCCGGTACACAGTGCGCGAGCGAATTGTTTGCCGACGTTCCGAGTCAGTCACCATTCTTGACATGCAGAGTCGAAAAAAAAGGTATGCCTCATTTTCTGTCTATTACGTGCGTGACTCAATAGTGTCGAGCACTGGCAGCCGTGCCGACCGCGGAGACCGTACCGGTGGTGAGCAAAGATGCTAGCGTGACGGACGCGACATCGATAGGCCACTCTGCACAACCCGAGAGTGCCTTTCAAGTCTTGTCACCTCATCGTAAGTGTTCCGTCTGTCCGAGTCATTTGTGTGATTCTCGTTAATTTCAAGTTTCACCATCCAGGTCCAGGCACCCCGCCTCTTTTAGACTTGAAGCAGGCTCTGGCATCAGCGCAGGCACGGAAGCACGCTGAGCGACTCAACGCTGGACAACTTGAAGATGCTCCTCCTTCACCCACAGCGGGGGATGTTTCGACACCGCGGGCGCAGAATGTAGCCGCGGGCTGGCCTAATGCTCCGAGGTCGCCATCTACCTTTGGCGCCTTCGACATCGACTTGGATGGACCTGGGACGCCTACTCCGCACTCACGGACTGCTCATGAAAGTAATCCCTTTCTCGTCGACGATGCGCCGGAGATGAAGCTCACCGTGGCAGGTGTTGGGAGAACACCAATGCACACCAATTCCATCCTTGACGAGGAATTCAAGGAGATTAATGCCGAGTTCGAGCGAGTGGCTAAGCGCGTCAACCTCCCGTTCCAGCACGTTGTCAATCGGTTCACCAAACAGTTCGCTCGGACTTGCTCGTTGAATTGGTGGAACGTCTACGAGAGGTTTTATGCTGCAAACAAGGAACAGGAACAGGCGAGGCTCAGGGACCGCGACGTCATAGTAGAGGCAACACCTGGTAGTAAGTGCCGCTGACGTGTCTCCGCTGTTTTGACACTGACATTGAAGTGATTCGCGCAGTGCAAAACAAGGTCGCGACTCAGTGCTATGCGTTTTTCCGTGAAGCATACCCTGAGACTTGGCAAACAATCCTGGAAACCTTCGAGAAGGGAGAAGGACAAGTTGACGGTAGCAAGACGATCGCCCAGCGTCAATCTTTGTTCCATCGATCTATGAAACATCATACTCAAGCGGTAAGTGTGGTTATAGGTGCCTAACGTTTCATCACACTGAGGGACCGTACTATAGTTTGCAGGCATGTCGAAGACACACGGGTTCGAAATCTTGATGATTGCTGGGGGTAGTGTCATTCATCAAGACGCGTCTCTGGGATTCGTATATACTACCCCTGGTGCATCAGATGTAAGATTTGCCTTTTTGCCGGCTGGTCGGTATCATGCTGATTGAATTACTAGTTTTTTCAAGTGCGGTGTCGAGCGGATGACAATGAAATGCTCGGACATTTCAGGGCGCACATATTGTAAGATGAATTACGTAGGTATTCAACATGCTTCTGACCAAGTCTTACAGCAATAACTATTCGCTTGCCAATCCCACCGCGGTGTTGGATACGTCTGGAACAGGGAGTTCAAAGGCCGTACAAGAGGCTGATGTGCTAGATGAGGAGGTTGGTGAGGTCGTCGAGGTCTCTGAGATGGACGATCATCAGCGCTTGAGGAGCGAGTTTGTGAATGCTTTGAGTGAGTCGTCCTGTGCTGCACGGACCTGCGTTCTTACCGTATTTTCCCTCGTCTGGCCTACTAGCTAAGGTGGGATGTCAGTGGGCCTCGGGAAAACTCTTCCCTTGGAAAGCGCTTCCTGGAAGGTTAGCAAGTAGTGGTGTTGTATGCCACAATTTCCCCGATTCGGTTCCCTTTCCGGGCGAGGATCGTGCTCGTTCGAAGGCTGGCTCGAAAGGAATTTCAGATCTCTCTCTTGCGGAGTGCTCGTTGATCCTAGGAGCTCTCAACAACCCCTCCAAGGACGGCTGTTTCTTTGAGCGCAAGCCTAAGTTAATTGGTAAGTCCGAGTTGGCAGTTGTTCACCTCACTCATTGCACCTTCTAATTGCTATTCAGGTGAGCTGCGGGCGCTTCGCCTGCCGGTCATCAATGGGGCACCACCCGAACACGACTCGACTCACAAATTCGGCAAGCGAATGTTTGCTGATGGGACATGGGATCGCAAGGGTCTGGCTCGAAGAGTCAATGTCGCTGCTACACGTATCAAGAGGAAGAAGAACGCCGATTGCCATGACGAAATTACCATCGAGTCCGACTCTGATAGGCCGCGCACTAAGAAGATCAAGTCACAAGCGCCGCCGACCGTCATCTCCATCTCGGATTCCGACCAGACGCGGGCCTCACCATTGCCAAAGAGGACTTTGCCTCGCCGTAATCGCAAGGGTGGTAAGCCTGCCTTACTGGTGCAACTAGATGAATCAGACAAAGAGGTCAAGGATGGGGTCAGCTCAGTATCGGGATCTGATTTTGCGCCCGAAAAAAATAAGAAAGGCAACAAGAAACATATAAGTGAGGCTGAAGAAGACAGTACGACATCGGAGGGAGAGCTAGAATCCGATGAGATGGCTGGGACCCGCAAGCGGAAACGCACCGGAAAGGTCAGCTCACGTGCAGCACAAAAACGTGTTGTCGCGGAAGCACCTCGCGCAACCGCGCTCGCTGCCAAGAACAAAGGAAAGGCTACTGTACGCTCCCAAATGAAACCACGCAAGAAGGTTGCTTCTCCCACATCATCAGAGGACGAGCAAGTCATTCGCGGTGGTGTTTCTGCACCCCGTATCGCACCTCCTGCTAGCCCGTCTCAACCAGTCCTGACGACGACTGCTTCGCGCACTAGTGGCCAAGGTGTTCCTGCCCCTCAAGTGGTTCCTGTCGCCCCGCAAACTCAGCCTGTCAAGCAACCTCAAGTCACCCTGCCTGCACCTGCTGTCGTCGCTCGCCCGAAACCCCGCATGGTCGCGAAGAAGGACGGTGGACTCTCTGCGGAGACGGAAGTCAACGACTCGGACCCATTCAGTCTACGCCAGCACAAAGACCATGGATCGGCCACCCTGGTCACGATTGCCGCCCCTCGAGAAGATAACCCTACTGTCCTTCAAGTGAACAATACCTCGGTGGACAAGCCTGCTTCGATGGTCAGATCGTATCCCATTCGCGAAGCCATACCGGCGGCCATCGAAGAACCAAAGATTGTCGCGCTTCCAGTGCCTGCCAAGACCACCGAGGTGTTGGCATCTGCGCCACCGATTCGACCTCCCCCTCACGGTACTACGACTTCGACTTCACATGTGGCGCCCGCAGGGCTAGTACCTCCGCAAAATACCGTTCCTCAAGTGAGCGGCTTGAATCCTTGCGCTCCGGGCTGGCCACATGGTGAAGACCCTCGCTTACAAGCTCTCGCCAACGCTTTGGCTGCGCAGCTGCTTCGTAGCATGCCCTTTCCTTTCCCGAACGGTTCGACGGGAAGTGGTGATGTTGGGAGCATTGGGCAGGAGAATGGTGCGCCGGGACCGTAGAGATAAGTAGTATTGAAGTCTTGGTTTCTTGGTCGTCATTCTTGGGGCGTGCCAGAGTCTCGTTTGCTGTATGTATATTATCTCGTGTGCTTACAAAAAGACCTCAATGGTATCACAGTGTTTGATTGAAGGTTTGCGACGAGTAAACTAAACATACTATGGCTCCTGCTGTATCTAACTACTACTACCGGAGCACGAATGGAGCCTGCCAGTGGGTGTGCAGAACCCGAAGGGATTGGGGGAAGTGAATAGGCCGAGCATGGTACTCGCGTGCAGTAAACCGCGAAGTAAATAGTAGTAGTAGTCTCGGGGCGGGGACACCTGCAGGGGTAACAGGAGTGGCGACGGATGGTGCACACATTCACTGTGAACTGGTCAGAAAATGGCACAAGGATGGTCGGAAGAAAACAGCGCAGTAAAAGAACTACATACCACGACGCCAGTCGGAAAGCGGAGCGTTATTTGGAACACAGGGATGGGGCGCTCCGCCGCGCTCGTTTAGCCAGGTGGAGGGAGCAGCGGATAGTTGAGGCGCAAATTGGATGGGAAAAAGATGGACTGATGGTTGGGGGTTGGTTGGGGATGCGGAAGGATGCAGCGCTGATATCGGCAGATGGTGATGGAGGAGGACAACGGATGGTGGGAAAGCCTCTACTGGATTGAGGCAGGTTGGACCGCGGATGCTCGGGCCTGACAGGTTAATTATGTAACAATAGGTAAGCCTACCTGAAGGGCGTGGGAATCTCCAAATAGTGCTGCCAAGGGTGGGAGTTCGACCCTACTCTTCCTCGCAACCACATCCTCGGCAACTCCCTCGATGTCGTTTCTGCAGTTCGAACACTCGCCATCAAAATCCAAGCGTCCGGCAACCGCATTGCATACT
>JBBPNU010001215.1:0-10312 GCA_038091055.1 Leccinum angustisporum
ATTTGACTGACGAGCTAATCTCCTCTCTACCCTGCACCCCACCCCCACCTCACATTGCCCCCTCCCGCCGCGCCCGTTGATGTTCCAGAATCGCGCGGCGCTCGAGTCACAACCGCTGGATTTCGAGAAACCAGGTCTCGCCCAACACTATTGCGTCGAATGTGCAAAGTACGTCTTTCCGCCCCGTCCTCCGTCTTCGTCTGCTCACCTTGCTACGTCAGGTACTACGAGACGGACACCGCACTGAACTCGCACTGGAGAAGTAAAGTACACAAAAAGCGCTGTCGTGCGCTCAAGGATCCTGCATACACCATCGAGGAGGCGGAACGGGCTGCTGGGCTAGGCAGAGAGGGGAAACGGCCCTCTTCCACGACTACCACGTGGAATTCTGCCACTGCCTTGACCACATCGGCGATCGCTGCGGCTGCTGCGTAGTTTTCCATGTGTTTTGTGGCATGGAGTCATTGTCGCTTCAATGATTTGGACGGTGTCGTACGACTCATATATCATTCCCTCGCTATGCTTTGCTTCCATTGCCCACAGGATCATCACATTCCTGAGATGGTGGAGTTGAGAGCAAGGGGATGGGACGGGAAGGATCAGCGAACACCCTCATTCCGACTCGTGTGCGCACAGATGATCAATCTATCACTTGGCAGCCATTGTATATTATGAGTAGTCGTGCATGTACTACCATACATTAGCTGTTTCCATACCAGTAGACCGCAAGTCAGCGCGAATAAGTTACCCCGAATTGTCTACCCCAATAAGAAAAACAAAAAACTAATAGTACTAACTTATGGAGAAGGGCAAGAAAAGAATGTAAAAGAGTGTGATCAAACGAATGCTATCCACCTGAAGGAACAGAGTAACTTGTTCCCCTATCGCCCTCGGTGTGTCTCTCCAGATACGACTCGTCGTCGTCTTCTCGTCCCTCCAACGGCGACGTCGAGTAAATACGTACCGTACCGTCGTGACTTCCCGTAGCAAGCATCATAGGCTCGTCTGTGGCATAATTCCAACCCAGACACGTCAGATCCCCGACGCCAGGAGCATTTTGAGGTCGTATGCAGTGCAATAAAGCTGCAGTCTCTCGATCCCAAATATGTATATCGCCCGCTGAGAAAAACGATAAGCAACCCATGACAGACGTCACGAAAACAAGGATAAGGATACCAACATTTGCTACCACAAAGCACGAACTGGTCGTCTTTACCACCAAAGTGACATGGACCTGCAATGTCGACGACGCCCTTGAGGACGAATGTGTGTTTCAGATTTAGTCGAGACGTCTGTGCGTACTCGGCCCGATCTCGGTCTCGTACGATTTCGAGCTTCCATAATTGAGGAGCAGCCTAGAGATGACGTGGAGTTAGTGCGTGTCCACATCCAGTCCACGAGTCCTCACTTTCTCAGGTGAGATTAAGACAGCTGTTGTTTTTCTCGCCATAGCAATGTCCCGGACATCGTTGGCAAACGGCGTTTGACTGTGAAAGATATTAAATATGAGTAATCAACGTGCGTAGGTCGCATTGCTCACCTTTCCCTTGTTCTATTTTGCATATTATATACTGGCATGTCGCATGAATAATCAGGAAAGAAATTCGAATCAGTCGGTTACGTACCAATGATACGCTTCTCGACTCTAGTATGCCGACTGGGTTGGGGCCCGTCAGCCCGTGTTATTGATGGCCCTACACCCACCAATCGGGTGCAGTCGGGTGTCACGGCCACGTTGGTCAACCGGACGTGTCCGAGGTTGTAGGTATCTACAACTTTTCCGTGGAGATCCTGGAAATAGGGTCGATACGTTGCAGAAACACACCTCCTCGCTAAAACGAGAACACGTACTAGTTTTACCACGTCACTGCCTTCGACAGATAAGAATGCTATTTTTCATGATTGTCAGCACCGGGATGATCCTTCGGAGGTGAATATCCCACCATCCCCTGTGGGAAGCCATATGATAGACTGGACCATGTTTGGCCGATCTATTGTTTTTCTACACACACCATCCTATCCAATTTGTCAGAATCTCTGACAATAGGGAGGTAAACGATCATACCTCCGACCACACCTTGACCGCGCGTGTGAGCCGGGTGAGCAGTATTCGCCCGTTTGGAGACCTCGTTGTAAGGTTCAGTTCAACAGCATTGTCCGCAGGAAATGATAACCATACCAAGCGACTTGACCAATAAACCCTCGAACGTGCACGAGCATGCGGTGAGTGATAATGCTTTCCTGAGCGCCGTCTAAGCATGAGGTGACAAGACTCCACATTAAGTAACTCACCCCTGTTACGCGGAATATCACAGATGTCCTGTCCCAACTGACTGTACTGTCAGACTGGTGAGGACCGTTGACAGGTGTAGCTTACCTCGAAGTCGCCAAGTACTTTCCATTCGGAGAGAATTGGAGGTGCCGAACCAGCGCCTGGTGAGCGCCCAGCTCTTGCGACGTATCCAATGCCTTTAACTTATCGATGGCGCTGGTTACCCTCACTCCACGCAATGACATTCCAGGATCCGGGAATCGACCAGGCGACATCGCCACAGCTGATGACATAGGAGCTATCGGGGTATCGAACGAAGAGTTTCTCCGTGGAGACATGGGTCGAGCGGTGGCCTGTAGCATGATCACTGACCGGATCGCATTGACGAATCGCTGACGAGCGTCAGACTGACGGGTCTCTGTAGTCTCATCCGACCGTCCCTCGGTACTGGAAGCTGGATTCTCGGTAGCGATCGAGCAAACGGAGAGGGCTGCACCGGATTTAGGCACAAATGGAGCGGGTTCCTGGTGGTACAGTGGTCGAGCGGGAGCACGGACACGAGTGCGAGGCTGAGCGGTCTCTACGATGGGGAGTAGCTCCTTGGGTCTTCTGGGCTTGACAATCCAACTTGTAAGGTGCCGCAAGTAACCTCGTGCAACAGCGGCACGCACGCTGCACCAGCGCAGTGATATTCGGCTAGCTCGTGCCACACGAGTGTTTGCCATGCTATTCGTCGCTTCCGAAATCACCTCCTCAAGCCACTTTTGTCCCTTGTGTTGGACAAATATCCATCTTTCCGATGCGAACCAGGCAGAGACTGCAGCAAGTCCAAACGATGTGACAGCCTATCGTCTGCAGTGAGCATCATCGATGTGCAGAAGTCAAATAGATGTACTCGCCGTCAGAACGGTGATTATCGTCGAAGTTACACGGCCCTGATGATGAAAACGACTAAACCTAAGTATGACGATAGAGGAGCGAGTCTGCGCACCTGTCCAGATGAATATGTGAAAAGCATGAGCCCAGCAGAGAAGCAGGCTACGGACATCACCAGGAATACAAGCGGAGACCGCTTGATCCAGATGAGAACCCACCATGGAACCCTATGCCCAGGAGAGCGGCTCGATGATGTCAATAAGCTAATCTTATGACGTTCAGAAGCAAAAGAAGGACCTACTACATAGCCTGCTTCCAAGTTAACCCTAACAGACTGTTTACTGCGGCCGCGATACTGAACACCAGGGATGAAAACCAAAACGCGTTCACGGAATCCGCCAACACATTCCCTGTTGCATTGTAGGAAAATTGTAAAGTAGTTGCGGTGACCGCAGAAAAGAACGTCGCCACAGTCGACAGATTCAGTAAATTCGTTGCAGCATGTTGCTGATGGAACCTGATTGTTGGAACGCCTGTATAGCATATCAGTGCACTGCTTTCCCATAACGCCCACGCACTCACCGATCTCGATGAACATGGACAGCGTCCCCGTAATATTGTCGATGTGATCGCCGATCTCCGTGGTAAGGTCGTGTACATAGCGCTGCACGGCGGGTGAGCGAAATTGATCTGCAAAACGACAAAAAAAGGTCAGTTTCCACAGAAGAGGACCATGTGTATGTCAGCGCTGACTTTTGTACTCGACCAGACATGATGACCAATACTAGATACACTTGTCAAAGTTTCACGAGTGAACTCGACGAAACTGGACATACTTTCAAGTCACCCTCAAAACCCCGCATGGACTGGTTGACAGCCTCGTCGGTGAACTCTGGGAATTCGTTGAGACAAGTGAGGAATGTCACGACGTCCTTTGCAAAGCTTTCGAACTGTGTCGGAAGGGTATCAGGCTCCAGATTGTCCTCTAGTTGTAGCTTCACGATGGGAGCATGTTGGCCACGCCAAGGGGCCCGTCGTTGTCGGTGCATAAAGTTTGGGTTGGCGAGGGCCTCACGGGGTTGCCGTAGAATTTTGCGAGGGTAGAGGTGGGCAGCGTTCTCTCGAAATAGGAACAAGATCTTTGTCAACCGTTCACGTAACTTGAACGCGGAGGAGAGAATGCCAACCGAGCTCCCCAGTTGGCGGGCAGCGTTTGCGAAACCGCGGAGCTAAATATGGATGAGAAGTGGAACGAGAGAGAGAGAAAGAAGACGCGCCACACACCTCTTTGTCGAGATTCTCTATCCGTCTGCAAGAAGTTGACTTACCGACGTTGCCATCGCACGCGACAAAGGCACTTACTTTTCGAACCGGAAGAACTGCTCCGCACCCGCGTTCGATAGCCTCTCGTCGAGAGAAGTTGCTGCAAAGAATTCCATGAGCACGTTGGACGCCGGCGACACCGCCGCGACTCACGCAAGTCTTCTTCTTGCACCGGTGGCGAGGTGAACTCTAAACGGATCGGTCAGCACGCGGAACGGATACCGGTGGAAAAGAGAACGAACCATTCTCGAAAGGACTGTCATTGTTCAGGTCGGAAAGCATATCTATCAAACTGAGAATCGTTTGCTTCCGCCTGAGAGGATCACCAGACTCCATTCGAGCGTAAGGACTGTGGACGGTAGTCATGTTCGAGTTCCCTTCAGGAAAGCCCCGAGCGTGTGAGCTGCCTATGGGCTTGGGTTGAGCACCTCTAGAATGAGAGTGCGAGTGAAGCATGTTATGGGACTGTACCTCGCATAGAAGTGGGCATGGCGTTGGCTTGATAAGGACGGCAGGGACCGAGCCCGGGGCGATACTGTAGGAAGTGGAGAGAAGTTCGCACAGTGGATGGAGCTATAATATGGGAATCAAGGGAAGTGAATGAAAAAGTCGCTCCGACTTTGAAATGCAAAACAGAACTTCGAGTGTTCTGGCCATGCTCCTCGCGCAGTGGACTAAAACGCGAGATTCATTCCTCCGCTTTTTCTGGTTCGGCACATGCATACCGTTACGAGAAGGCAATCGGGACAGAGTCTCAGCGAACTGAACCAGCGCGTAATTGCCTTGAGGAGGCATGGCGAGATGGGCGACCCTGAGAACAAGCTCACTTTAGAAAGAACGCGGTCCCCAATAGTTAATTAAAATCTATCCCAGTGCAGGAAACTCCACGCCCGTCTGCGGAATACATAAAGCCAAGCAATAGGGGGGTACCATACGCTTTCTTGTCGACAGTTGGCCAAATGGGTGGCAACGTAAAAGTGAAGTGACGGCCTGGGCATGGATCTGACGTGCTGAAACAACGTGTTCCGAAGCGCGTGAAATCACGAGAGCGGTTATGATAGACTGCCATCGGCTTCGCAATCAAAGACAGCGAAAAATCGCGATTCATGGAGATGCGGCGATGCAGTGAGAGCGGTGGTTTTTGACGGATGGGATTAGAGAAAGAAACTTGATGACCGAGTATTAGTGAACTTTAGGGCGGTGTAAGAAGAACCTACTCGTGGTAGAGAAAAGATAAGGACTTTTGGTTGGCAACCACGGCGATGTCCCGTGGCGAGAAATGAAATGAACGCCCATTGCGGTTCACCACAACGTGGTCGTTGTCTAAAGTGATCAATGCGCATCTTGTCCTGGAACATTGTGCGTATTCTTTGCTAGTAGCACTATTCGCTCTTTACTAATGCTCTTGATAGAACGGCATTCGCACCCTGCCTCAGTATCATCCGTGCGTGTGTCTAATATGCGTTTGCACCGTGGTGGTTTCATTTGCCTGCTAGATGGAACACCTTCAAATCTTTTCACGAAATCCTTCTCCATCTTCAAGCAGATATAATATGTTTCCAAGGCGCGTCTCATCCGACAGGATGAAAGAACAGAACTTTGAACTTGCTTCCACCCCCAGAAATGAAATCTTCACGGGGCGGTCTCGACAGAAACCTGGCCGTGCCGGACCCATTCCACGCCTTTTTTTCCTTCCCCGTCACCAAGGGCGGTTATAGTGGCGTCGCGGTGTACACAGACACTCGAACTGTCACACCACTTAAAGCAGAAGAGGGTCTCTCAGGGACAGTTCAGCTCAAACCACCGCTTATGCCGGACGAACACATATCACATTCATATCCCTCCGCTCACGAAATGGAACTGATGCCGGATGACCAGGATATCTCTCCTTCCGATCTAGTTGCCCTCGATGCGGAAGGCCGAGCCCTGGTCCTCGATTTTGGTCTTTTCGTCCTTATCAACGTGTATTGCCCTAACGAAACCTCTGATGCCCGTCTCCCATTCAAGATGAATTATCACTTCATGCTCCAAGAGCGCGTCAATAAACTCATCAACCAAGGACGGGAAGTTATCCTAGTCGGTGACATAAACATCTGCGCAACTCCACTCGACCACTGTGACGGCCATCTCGCAAGCAACGCGGCAACGTTTCTCGATCACCCCGCGCGAACCTGGTTCCACAACTGGCTTACTCCAAACGGGTGCATGACTGATGTGGTGCGATCATTTTGGCCTGGCAGGAAGGGAATGTACACATGTAAGACGCGCGTTTTACCTCTCCTTCGAGTCATCCCTCTTTCCCCCCTTTTTCTGATGCGACTTTTTTTTGCCACGACAGGCTGGAACACCAAAATCTCGGCGCGGGAGACAAATTATGGGACTCGCGTAGATTACATTCTCGTCACACAGGGCATACTACCCTGGATTAAACACGGTGATATACAACCTACACTCAAAGGTTCTGACCATTGTCCCATATTCATCGACCTCCATGACGAGATTACCACCCCGAATGGCGAAAAGCTGTCCCTCCGCCAGGCAATGGCGTTTGACGGGAATCAGGCCGAACCTCCTCGGCTCGCGGCGCGACGCTGGGACGAGTTCTCCGGCAAGCAGACGTTATTGTCCTCATTTTTCGCAAAGGGGGCAAAGATGACAGCACCACCACCAGCCGTAGGCGATACGTCGCCCGATTCGCAACCGCCGGGATCGCCATCTCCGTACTCATCGCAGCAGCAGGCGCCGGCTACTATCTTATCCACTGACAACGCGCACGAGTTCCCCGATGCTGTGCCGCCGGACCTAGCAGCTCGCGTTCAGGATCCAGACGTTATCGTTTGTCATTCCGAATCCCTTCCATTCCTGACTAGGACCGGACCTCCTCTCCAATCGCAAGCACGAACGCCTACACCACCACCACCATCACCTCTTTTTCCCTCCGAGGAGCGCAGCGGAGACCACCCCGAAGCCAAAAAATGCGTTGCACCCCTGAAACGCAGAACGACGGATCCGCCAGCGGCAGACGCGTCGTCGAAACCAGTCAAGAAGCAAAGGAAAGATAAAGCCAAAATCCCATGCACGGACGCCGGATCTGGATCTGGACGACAGCGCACCCTCGCCACGTTCTTCCAACCTCCTCCCTCTCAATCCCAATCTCGTCGGACGTCGACGTCCTCTTCGCAATTGCCACAGGGGACGACGTCCAAATCCAAATCCAAATCTCAGCGGCAACAACGTCTTCGCGCGACAGCTGAGACAGAGGGGTGGTGCGTATCATCACCAGAGCATTATGAGCATCCGCCAGGCGTGCTCTCCTCGGACGGTGATCTTGCCACGGACTGCTATCTCGAAACGGACTATCAGCTCGCGCTCCACCTCGCCTCCTCGCAGGAAGCGGAACCGCTGCCTCTGCTGCTGCCATCATCATCATCCTCCATCGGGAACGGATCATCCTCCAACAGCAGCAAAGCAGCCTGGTCCCAGCTCATGGCACCGATTCAGCCCCCAACATGCACCGTCCACGGCGAACCGGCGAAAGAGTACACGGTGAACAAGCCAGGTCCGAATAAGGGCAAAACGTTCTTTATCTGTTCTCGGTACGTTTTCGGCCGTTCCCCCGCCGTTCTCCTCTCCTCCGAGGGGATGGCTCTTACACGTTATCGTTCGAACGCTAAAATTTCATTCGCTCCGGGTATCTAAAAATTTACTTGCTTCGCTGACCTAAAACGTCGGAACGTATAGCCCGGTCGGGCCTGGTTACGACAAGGGCAAAGGGGACCGACCTCGCGAGGAGGTCGACCACCAATATCGCTGCAACTTCTTCAAGTGGTCCGCCGACGTCAAACGCGCAGCTCTCAAGAAAAAAGGGGGAACGTCGTCGACAAGCCGACCATGACGTTTTTACATGATCATCCCGGCTTCATGACTGCTTATCGCGTCAGGTCCCTGCCACCACACGCACAACGCATCCTCGTATTCGTGTAATGTAATATACAGTCGCGCAAGGGACCTACATCTTTCCCGAACCTGAGTCTGAGCTCATCGGATAGCGTAATTGCAAATGAAGCACGACCCTCCAGCACGAGGATATGTATGCGTGACATAGCGACTAATGGCCGTGGGTACCTCAGTTCGCACCGCGGATTTGCTTTTTGGCAGGTCCGACGGTGGTATTGTTGACCTACAAGTGGGTTGTGGAGTGAGGAGCGATGCAGCTTAGAATGGGGCAATTTGTGCTTACCTTCGTGGCGAACCGCAGTGATGTCAATGACTCATTCAAGTGTGCGGCAAGTGGGGAGAGGTTCAAGATCATCTTTGCAATACGCCGGTCATGAATAACACAGCATAGAACACCAAACACGAATGAACATACCAACGTTTTGGAGTGCCCGCTCAATGAATGTTGCAAAAGGTAAGTGAGCTACCCAGGGCAAAGAATTGGAGAGGAAGGAAAGCACAGCAACACAGGTTAGCGAAGATCCCCACACGATCACCAATCAAAAATAAGAGAGAAAGTCGCAAGAGAGTACACGCATGGATGATCGACCCACCTTCGAATTCCTGTAGGGAATATGTTTCTCCACTTTCTCCCCCTTTTCTCCCAAAGCGGCGATGACGTCTCCCAGTGCACTCAGGCTGCGATTGATGTTCTGGGTCTCCTTCAGGCGTTCCTTGTGCCCTGCAGCGCCGCTGGAGTTTAGACGTTCACTTCCAGCTAGATCGACGAGGTTGAGGCTCCCCTCACAGTGCTCCCCTGTGTGTTCATTGCATCCAGAAATTCGAAGTGTAAAGACTGAATGCGACCGCGATGAACGTTCGTTCATAAGAGTGGCTGCTACGGTGCGCCGCGAATTCGCTAGTCGCAGAAGCGACGAGACCTCACGGGGCGTGCGCAGGGGCATGACATTGACATCAGTTACGCGTGTACTCACGCTCGTCGCAGTCTTTTCATGTTTGATCTCGTGCTTTTTCTTGTCAAATTCGCCCTTCCCGAGTAGGTCATTGATCGTCTCGTTGTACTATGGCGTTTTCGGGTCAGGCAAACGGTGAACAGGCAGATGGGAGGACATTCACAATTTCCAAGAACTGTCCCTCCATGGTGTATTCCCAGCCTTTGCTCTTGAGTGCAGCAGCGGCTCTGAATACTTCATCAACAGCGCGAGGTATCATTCCAACCGTATCTTCGGTCTGCGAACCGATTCAATAAGTAGACATTCGGCTCAAAGTGAACTTACGGAGCCGCCCTCCATGGTGAAGGATTTCCCAGAACCTGTCTGGCCGTATGCGAAGATGCAGACGTTGTACCCATCTATGCAACTCTGTGCGAGGAGTGAAATCTCCTCAAAGACGTCACTTTGCATGGATTCGGGTTCGAACACCTGTGTCGATTGATGAATGACGGAATGACGGTGTTTTGCAATGGAAGCGAGTGCATACGCGATCAAATGAAAAGGAATACACCTCCTTGCGCTCTTGGCCCATTGCGCTGGAGGTCGTAGAAGTGAGAACAACTTCCTTGTGGTCCCTCTTGTCAGGAAACGCGATATTTGCCACAAGAGTCTTTGCCAGAGCCTCCGGAGTGGACACGGAAGCGAGTTCGTGAGGCAGAACGGGTCGGACGCGACAAAAAACGCGTATATTTCCCTTGAGTTCCTGGACCATGTTGTGCAACTTCCTCCGGATCATCTCCGCCTCCCTGGCTTCCTGCTCTAGGAAGGCTATTCGTAGAAGAGCAGACTGGTGGTCAAGATTATGTTGCGAGGCTGTCGATGATACACCGTCGAGCTGGGCTTTCAACGCGTCGTTATCTGTCTGGAGTGCACTAATCTGCGCGTTGAGTGA
>JBBPNU010001216.1:0-10309 GCA_038091055.1 Leccinum angustisporum
TAGAATGTACAATGAACTTGAATGAAGTGCCAGTGGCACTCTGTCATGGTTACATCAACATTGACTCAGAATCAAGGGAAAATTGGTCTTTCCCAGGTTCCACGAGCTGAGAAGCTACTACCCAGGGGCCAGGGGCTGGCATGAGAGCTCGGAAAATTCAACCCAGGACATGGCTGCATACAACATGTGCGTCCCCACAGGTCCAAAACCGTCGGGACCATTCGTGGGAACCTGGATTATTGCGTGGGAATTCTGGGTAGTGGGTTTCTCGGTCAAATTAAAAGTCGACCAATCAGAAGGCAGGTCAATGCTCTCCCCTCTGACATGGACGAAAGGCAAACAACTGTGCTTCCGACGCTTGCTGTCTGTTAAAACTTCGTCATATCCACAGCTCAAGTGACCGAGTTTCCGACTGGTCTTCCACTGGGCGGTCCAAAAAGTTCAACTCTGAGCATGACTTGTCCAGGTTTTCCAGACCTTCCAGCAGTTCGAAACTCATTTCACTGTCAAATGTATCTGACGTTCGAAAGCTGGTCAAGTCGCATGCCAAAAACTGGGCGTATCTTCCTCATGTACTTCACCGCTTGGAGCGGTTCGGAATCCCTCGTGCCCATTTACCCGACCTCCTCTCTTCATTCCTCGCGGACATTCGCGAGGGCATAATTTTCGGCGACACTCGGTCCCCGAGACTAGATCTAGACCGGTTCCAGTGCGCGCCCGGCACCGACGCGCACTCTATCCAACGCCTCGACCAGATCATCACCCAACTCTTTTTTACGTGGGCCTCTGACCCCGAACGCCAACGCCGTCTGCGCGTCCAGCGCGTTCCCCAATCCACCCTCGACATGATCTCTCGCCTCCACCGCGTCGCAGACCTATCTTTCCCCGCAGACCTCTTCCGTGACGAATTCCGAAATATCAGGACTTTATGATTCAGGGAGGTGATCCGACCGGGTCGGGTCGTGGCGGGACGAGTATATACGGGCAGCGATTGTGCGTTTTTTTACGTATTTGTATCTCTGTGTCTCTGACCGCCTTCGTTTCGATGAACAGTGAAGACGAAATACACCCCGAGCTCCGATTCACCGGCGCAGGTGTCCTCGCCATGGCTAATTCGGGTCCCAACACCAACGGTACGTGACCCTACACAACCGGCCGCCGTGGCGGTAGATGCTCAGGATAGGTGAGTTGGAGTCTTCTGTTGTTGTTGTTGAACGGGTGGGTGATGAACGTCACGGGGTGTATCTAGACCTACAGAGGAAGTCAGGATTTACAAGGCGCGGACGTTTTGATCCTTTTGATAAAGAGGGTCTTGGAGTCGACGGGGGGACGCTCTGGAAAGTGGGTCGGCTGGAGGACCAAGATTACGGCGCTGCTGTGGGGGAACTAAAAGGCGAGCTTGGCTGACATGATCGCTAGGGTTTTGTGTTGATGACTTTTGTGATTCCATGGGCATGTCATTGGGAGTTAGACGGTCCCGGGCCATGGAATCCCATTAAACATGTGTATCATTCGTCGACGGATGGGCCCGTGATCTGTGGCCTAACATATACATGCATACTTACCAAGCGTCTATTGACTCGGACGATCTACCGCCTGGAATTCCATCTAAGGTCATTTGTTTATTGTTTATCTGAATATGGGCCCGTCATTATAGCATTCAATTCGATCATTGTTCCGAGACCTGCAAGGCTCTTCCAGAGTCTGACTGACCCGTAAGTAACAAAGTTCTACTTACAACATTGTACGGCAGCTGGCCTTGCGGCCGGGGCCGCCGGGCCTATATTTGGTGCGGCGCGCGCTTAGCCTGAGCGAGCTCGTCCTGACGGAAACCAACCAGTTAACGCGTGGTATTCGCATTGTACAGTTTCATTGCTTCGTCCTCGACGACTACCTGTCATTTATTCTTGGGCTTCCATTCAGGCCTTGAACAGTTATACCACCGAGAAGCGGAACGTCTCTACACCGTCGTCGCTGTGGGTCGACTACATAGTGCGTCCCATCGCCGCTTCAATTGATTCTTGCTTCACCAATGTTCTTATATTTGCAGGTTACCCTTTTTATACAATAGTATCTCAATGGCGACCCAGGCCAGCTGCTCGACCCAGGAGTCTCAACCTTGGAAATGTCCCGAACAAAGCTCAAGGAACCTCGTAGTATGCATCGACGGTACTTCAAACAAGTTTGGTCGCAAGGTAACGTTGACTATTCGGATTCGGTCAACTAACGTCGCTCAGCCCTATCATCCATTCGCAGAATACGAACATTGTCGAACTCTACAGTCACATTATCAAGTGTGATAAACAACTTACGTACTATAGCAGTGGACTCGGCACGGTCGCCAAGGTTTCCGGCCCATCTTTGCGTAACAATATATCCAATACCTTAGATATGGCTATTGGCCGGTAGGTCATCACCTGAAGTTTGATGAAAAGTAATCTTATTGTGGAGCAGCAACCTACACAAGGTCATCATGGCTTCCTACCGCTGGCTGTCTGACAACTACCGAGATGGGGATAGTGTCTTTTTGTTCGGTGAGTCATTTCGTCTGATAGTGTAGAGACTCCCTATTCCTGATATCTGGTCTAGGCTTCTCCCGTGGTGCTTATCAAGTTCGAGCGTTAGCAGGCATGATTGCTCGAGTAAGCCTGCTTCCCACAAAAAAACTTGTCTATTGCAACACTAAACTAAGTTGTTCGAAAGGTTGGGCTACTTCTCCCAGGAAACAATGAGCAAATACCATTGTAAGACGTTTCTCCTCACTCTACCTCGGCTCGTACATGTCTGACACGCTGTAGCGCTTTCGAATTATACTCGAAAACGAAGGATGATGAGGGAAAACAATCCGATGAATACACTGAGTTGGCGAAAACGTTCAAGGGGACGTTCTGTCGGAGCAACGTTCATATTCACTTTATCGGAGTGTGGTGGGTCTCTTTTGTAGGTCTCTCGTACCTGAAACGAGCGCATTTTGCATATATTCAGGGATACCGTGTCCTCGGTCGGCTTCAGCAGGAATAAGATTTTACCTTGCACGACAACTCCCGGCAAAGATCCCCATTTTTGTTATTTTCGCCATGCCTTAGCCTTGGACGAGCGACGAGTCAAGTTTCTGCCGGAGTACATATATGGCGGA
This sequence comes from Leccinum angustisporum, assembly GCA_038091055.1. Taxonomy (NCBI): domain Eukaryota; kingdom Fungi; phylum Basidiomycota; class Agaricomycetes; order Boletales; family Boletaceae; genus Leccinum; species Leccinum angustisporum. The sequence continues at coordinate 3,137 of JBBPNU010001216.1, forward strand.
CAATCTGATAAAGACAGACTGGCTAGTAACGGGCGCATCAAAGAGGTCTGGTTTGCGGGTTGTCATGGCGATGTGTAGGTCATCTTAAGCTGATCGAGGTCCCAATTCTAACCTTAAAACTACTGAAAGCGGCGGCGGAAACAGACGCAATGAGAAGCTCCAGCTTGGTGATATTCCATTGCTCTGGATGAGGAATCAGGCTACCGCTGTCGGGCTGGAAATGAAACCTGTTGACGTGATGTGGAAGATCGATGACCTAAATAAGCGCATCACGAATTCGATGCGCTTACATTGGTGGCTGATGGAACTATGGTTCTTCCAACACTTGGTATACTCCGATTCGAATAGGTGCACTATCTGGTGCGGTTGCATCGCTAAACATTACTTGACCGTTATCCTGATTACTGTCAGCAGGCCTCACATGGGGCGTGCGCGGAGGATTGTAGAGGGACAAAAAGTACACGTTTCCGTGCTGTTCAAGAATAACTACAAGCCCTTTGCTTGGTTTGATGACATCAACGAGTTGTGGTCAGACCCCATGTTTTGGAATCATGTGTCGAGTCATGACCGGCTTCAGAAACTATCGGCCGTGTGGGAAAAGGATATTTTTGACCACCATTCTGTTCGTACTCTCCTCGACCAACTCAAAGAAGGCCAATCATACCAAGAGGTGCTGAGTCGCTTGGCTTTCATGTCGACCTTCGGTGGGTTTATGCCTCATGTTCCCTCGCTACGCTGATGATTGGTCCTTAGATGTCTGCAAGAAGGAGATCAAGACTTGCAAGGACGCAGGTGATATTTTAGTGGCATTTTTGAACAACGAAGACAAGGTGATACAGCTCAGTACTGCAGCCATATATTGCGAGTTGGGCTGGAGTTGGCCAGCGAATACCGACGACAAACTCCCTCAACAAATTACGAAAAGCGTGTCTGAACTTTTGGATAGCAATAGATGTCGTGCGGCCTGCATATACCTGCCATCTCTTTGCAAGAAGATACCTGAACTGATCAACGAAGAAAACCTGAAGAAGCTCGTCAAGCTCTGCGTGGGTACAGGCATCCATAAGTCCGAGGAGGAAACCTCTACGGTTGCTTTCCCCGGTGCTTGGGCCATGTCGATGAAGCGTGCATCGAGGTTTCAGAAGAGACTCGTTGAATCATACAATGGCAAGCGCACCGAAAATTTCGATGAAACTTCTACGACTGTTTTCCATAGCGCGCATGCCTTGTCCATGTTAATGGAGTGTGCGTCGACATTCCATTTCTCGGCTTCAGGACCATCTCTGATGATACGACATCTTGTCCTCGCCAGTGGACGCCAACGTTGCGCAGAAACTCGTTGATGTGCAGGCAGTGCCCAATATTACCAAGACATTGCATTACAAATGTGAGTGAAACTGTCCGAGCTGTTTGCACATGTAAGGTCGACATTGAGTCTTGCCAGGCGACCTCGCACTGGTTGCCTTGTTGAACGTCGTGGATGGGTTGGCGAAATGTGGTGTGTAATTTCCTGCCGTTCCATTGACCCTCTAGTGAGACGAGAAATAGCAGAAAGCAGGGACCTCATAGAAGCAGATACGACGGTTCCCATCATTTGCAAGTTCCTCAAATACTATGATGACTTTGTCGCTCCAATGGCCATTCGTGTTCTTTGCTCTTTCCTCCCGAATGGTTCGTCCGCGATGACAGTCGAGTCGATGGATCATTGATACGACTTCATAGATAAACTGCGGGATAAAATTCACCAATGCAATATGCTCCCCACCTTGTGTCAGGTACTCTATCGGTGCTCTGACAAGACCCGGCAAGTGGTGTACAACGCATTGGCGGAATTTGTGAAACATAGTAAGGTTTCTTTCAATCTGACAGTTGGGACAGGAATGCGTGGTTAATGCGGGCTCGTAGATACCCTACGGACCAGCATGCTTGAATGCAAAGTGATCCCCGCCGTGTTTGACGCGTTTGATCAGTGGCGCTCTGAGGAGACTGTCCAAGCGTGGTGCAACACTTTGGTCGAATTCGTGAAACACGGTACGATCGTCTATTTGAATCTGACAGTCAGAGGAACAATGTGTCGTTGATATGGGCTCGTAGATAACTTTCGGGATAAGATGCTCAAATGCGATGTATTCCCTAGCTTGGTTTACGTGCTCCATTGGTACTCTGAGGCTAACGAGACCGTGCAAGTGGTATGCAACACGTTGGTCGAATTTGTGAAGCATAGTATGGCTTTTTATTTCAATCCGACCATCGGGACGGGAATACGTGGTTGATGTGATTCCATAGGTAACTTCCGGGATAAAATGCTCGAAAAGCATGTGTTCCGGACCTTGCTTACATTCAGTCAGCAATCCCCGGACAAGTCCAAGCAGCTGGCGTGCAAGATGTTGGCCGAGTTCGCAGAACATGGTATTATCGTTTGTTTTAATATAACATTCGAGTGAGAACGCGTCATTGATGCAGGTTGTTCATAGACAACCTCCGGGATGCGATGCTCGAATGCGATGTGTTGTCCACCTTGTGTAATGTGCTCCGTCGGTGCTCTGGCAAGACTGATGCGTATCAGCGCTCTAATGAGACTACGCAAGTGGTATGCGACACGTTGGTCACATTCATGCAATATGGTATGGTCGCTCATCTCAATATGTCAGTTAAGCCAAATTTTGATGCGGGTTCATAGATAAAGTCCGGGTTAAGATGCTAGAATGCAATATATTCCCTGCCTTGTATGACGCACTCCAAGATCAGCAACTCTCTAGCAAGACTGCAGAAGTGGTCAGCAGCACGTTGATTGAATGCGCGAAATATGGTACGATCATTTGTTTGAATCTGACAGTCGAAAGGACAGTGCGTCGTTGATGTGGGTTCGTAGATAGCCTCCGGGATAGAATGCTCCAAAACAACATGTTCTCCACCTTGTGTCGCGTGCTCCGTCAGTGGAACTCTGACGAGCACAAGCAAGTCGTATGCGACACATTGGTTGAATTAGTGAAACACGGTATTGTCATTTTTTTTTTCAATCTGCAGAAAAAATGTGTCGTTGATGCGGGTTCATAGATAACCTACGAGATAAGATACTCGAATGTGATGTGCTCCCCGCCTTGTGTGACGTACTCGGCATGTACTGGTCCAACAAGACAAAGCAAGTGGTATGCAAGACGTTGGTTGAACTGGTGAAGCATGGTGCGGTTATTTGTTTCAATTTAATTAGTTGAGACAAGAATGCATGGTTGATGTGCGTTCGCAGATACCCTACGGGCCAGAATGCTCGAATGCAAAATATTCTTCGCCTTGTTTGACATGCTTCAGCAGCAGTGCTCTGACGAGACTGTGCAAGTGTCGCGCAATGCTTTGTTCGAATTCGTGAAATAGTATGGTAAAATCGTCTGTTTGAATCTGAAAGTCGGAGGAACAATGTGTCCGTCTTCATAGATAACTCGCGGGAAAATATGCTCGATTGTGATGTGTACCCTAGTTTGGATGGCGTGCTCCGGCGTGTTGTCGAGGCCAAGGAAAAGTTCAAGCAAGAGTTAGATGAGCAAGTGGCGTGCAAGACGTTGGCCGAGCAAGTGGCGCACAAGATTTTGGTCGAGAAAGTGGCGCACAGAACGTTGACCGAAATGGATCATGGTACGATCGTCTCTCCAACCTGACTGTCGAGGCGAGAATATGTCGTCGATGTGACTCATGTGAGTTCGTAGATAACCTTCAGTACAAGACGTCCGAATGCATAGTGCTCCCCACCTTGTATGAGGTGCTTCGTTACTCTGACGAGACCAAGGAAGTGGTATACAACACTCTGGTCAAAATCATGAATCATGGTATAGTCGCTTATTTCCATCTAACAGTTGAGACAAGAATGCGTCGTTGATGTGGGTTTGCAGAAAACCTTGATAGGATGTTCAAATGCAAAGTGCTCCACATCTTATGTTATGTGCTCAAGAAGTGCCAGTCTGACCAGACAAAGAAAGGCGTATGCAATGAGTTCGCCAAGTTTGTGAAATGTGGTACGGTCGTTTGTTTCGATCTGACATTGAGACAAGAATCTGACATTAATGTTGGTTCATAGATACCGGGAAGAAGAAGCTCGAATGCATGGTGCTTCCCACCTTGTGTTACGTGGTCAGTCAACACTCTGACGAGACCAAGCAAGTGGTTTGCAAAATGGTATTGGAGAATCATGGTGTGTCATTTGTTTCAATGAAACCTATTTGTTCTGTCACTGATGCTGACATAGATGATTGCCTCGAAAATCCCAATGATTTGTGTATATCATTGTCTGGATTTTTTGAAGGAGCCGGGATCGAGAATTTCTTGAGTCACAAGTGAGCCAGCAGACAAAATTATGCACTACCACACTCGGGTTTTGGTTACGGAAATGCACTATCAGGATTTCAGTGTATAATTCTGTTTGTATTTACATTGTGCAGTAGGAAAATTGGAAAGCTCTGTTCATACCCATACCCAGGGCCAGCCAGCGTCACAGCATCAGTAACGGGCTGTGGAATCAGCGGCATGTCCGGGCGTTGAACATGACGGCACCGCTCAGTCTTTCAATTTCAGGATCCGGGATGCTGTATTGCCTTATGAGCTCTTCGATGTTCTCTAACACATAGTCATGCCCTCCGGGAAGTATACTGGACTTCGCAGCAAATTCGTCGACGCATCGATGCACAATCCTTCTGGGCTCCTCGTATACCTGCAGAGCGAAAGCGACCGCATCGGGTGTCACGCGGTCACCCGAGATTGATAGGAAGATAATTTGCATGACGCAGATCAAGTCGATGATGTACGCCGTGAGGATCTTCGCATCCTTTCTGAGGCGACAATAAGCACTGTCTCCACAACGGGGATTTGGGAGGTTCGATCTTCACTCACGCATGTGAATAATCCTGATACGTCTCTTGTGGAATAGAAATCGCCATCCTCGCAACATGAATGGCCAACTTGCCAACATCTCCCGATCCCAAGACATTTTTAACCGTCTTGAAGCTCGATTCGAGAAGGGAGGAAAACGAGTCTCTGGTATGCAGTTTGGTCAAGTCTTATATTGGGATAGAAAGTTCTGGTGAGTTGGACCTATAAAACTTACAAGGGGTGCATATCAGCAGTGTCTTCGAGATTATCGGTGCGAAGAAGAGCCTCGACGATCTTATCATCCGTCAAGCACTGCAACGCATTTAACACTGATAATCAGCTTCGGCAGGCAGTGAACGAGATGGAAATGTACTTGATCTGGATCATTGAAGTTCCAGATGGTGATGATATCCTCACGGATGACTTGCAAACATTCCTTCAATGCCTGGCCACGAAAGACAGTACTCTTCAGAAACGTATTCCAGTATCCTACGACCGCCATTAGAAGCTGAATGATCTTTTTCATGAGCACTCACTCTTCTTCCCAACTCTACGGCAAACCAACACGTCAATACTAGTGGGACCTTCATCGCAAGGCACGTACGCTATTGACAACTCAATTTTTCCCTTGATGCTGATGCGCTGAGCAATGAATGAGGTGAAGCACGGGCCTTCGTCGATATGGTACTTTTCCATGTTATCCTTTGTGGCTTCGAGCAGAGATAAAACAGAGGTAGCGTAATCTTCTTCCGCTGAAGTGGCCATCAGAAACTGTTCGCTGATGGTCCACGATACTGTCCAACGTACTAGAAACAAAGACATACGCCACGTCGTTTCCCGCTGCGTTGTGAAGGGGCTTGATTAGGTTGTCGTTTACGTATCTCGACTTGAAATTCTCCAGAGTTACGCTCTTAGGTTGGTCGATTTCCAGCTGCCCATCTAGCAGATCCACTTTAGTAAGGACCACCACAAATGGAACTAAAGAGCATCGATGAGTCATATACGTAGGGCACCACAACAAAATAGCCCACTGTCGCCTAGAATTTCGCTTCTACGTTGCAGGAACCTTTCTACCCCTGTTTCGACCAGGCGACCCCCAGCATAGGGTATCTCAAGGCACAGCCTGGACCCCATTGTGAGAAACATCAATGGATGCAGCGAGTGTCCTTACCAAACCGCATGAAGCTGATCCTCGATCTTAGGCATCGCCTTTCTCCTGGCAACGAATTCTCTCACGATATCTATATTCTGTTCATCACCTGCCTCGAACCCAAGGCTATCATGAACTACGAATCGCCCGTTCGTCGGGGAGGTGAACTCGTGCTCGATGTCAGCTTTACCGGGAGTATTCTCGGAGATTTTCTGGAGGGAAGATGTGAGCCGAGATACTAAGTATGTAACATGACCAAATAGCTCACAGCGATCCGGACGCCAAATACTTTAAAGATCAACGAGGTTTTACCAACTCCCGACTAGAATACATGAGCTCAAGTCCATGGCCGAGCAGACGGATATTTACATTACCGATGATCAACAGTCGGAATCTATGGGAAGCTTCAGCAATTGAGTGAACCTTGTGAGAGCTGCGGCTCACCGCGGGCAATCATGCAGGATTTGAGTCGTAACGGCAGACAGCTAGCGGAATCCATCGAGATAGCTCATTAAACACACTTGGCAAATCACACACCGACTGCTGGTGTGCAGAGATCACGACTTCGATATTTCGCCTCTTCAAGCGATAAACTATGAAATAAAGTAAGAATTCCGTGACGACAGGCAAATGCATCCAGAAACTACTAACATCTTATGCCTCCTTCATCGCGCACATGTGTGATATCATGTAAATTCATCTCGATGGCGACGTTAATTCTCTTGCGCCATGACGAACTGCATTTGGCCGATATACGCATGTTATCGCTGGGATCAAGGGCGCTGGAGGTGTGTTCGACCACCTGCGCAAGTATGCAGCTAAGTGGAACGGCCTACAATGGTTGTCTGAATTCCTCTCGATGCCATTTGCCTCCATATATGGTCTTTGCAACCTCTCCAAGTAGCTGGTCGTTCTTGTACAGCTTGATGGAGTCGATTGTTTTACCAGAACCCGACGCAAGACGAATGTCGATAACTAGAAAAGCGGTGTCGAACGCGGCTTCTCTAAGCGTCTGAGTATGCTCGTACCAGATACATAGAACGTTGGATGGTGTGTTATTTGTGCAGCGGTGGCAACACTGCCAGTGGACATACCTCGGTACCTGGATGATGAGGTTCAATCCAGGGACAATTAAAGTCCTAACAGGAGCTGCACAAAAATAATAA
>JBBPNU010001217.1:0-10306 GCA_038091055.1 Leccinum angustisporum
CTCCCGGAGGTGGCCCGGGTTGGGGTACGAGCCCTGCACAGAATCCCAATGCCTGGGGAGCGAGTACCAGCCCGAGCTCGGGGGTTGCTAGTGGCTCAGGTGCTTGGGGCGCACAGCAAGGATGGGGCAGCCCAAGCCCTCAGACCAACGGATGGAACCTGTAACTTACGATTCTAATCAGTGCACGATTCTAGCCCACAGTAGTAATCGTGGTCTTGTTCCATCTACCGAAATGGCAGCCACCTGGGAAATCGGGTGCTCTGAATCACAGAATTATTCCCAGCCTGTGGATCAGAGTCAAGAACGGGACCGCATATGGTACATTGCTATGTAGATGTTATCAGTGTATTTCAGCACTGTTCCGAATCGCGCCCTAGGTAGAGAAACACAGGGACAGCAGTAAGTACTTCGACTACTGTACTATTTCTGGACCCTTTTAGAGGACAGGTTCTAGGGTGATAAAACGTCGACGGCGATCTCGAGGCGCGGGACCGCCGGCGGGATTGACAACGGCGCCACTGGGTGTTGCTCCACTTAACTTAGCCGCAACCTCGCTTCAGTTCTGCTTCTCTAGGTAAGCGTGTTACCCTCACGCTGACGGATTTTGTAGGTGTTGTGCCACGGGTTCTATCGGATGCATGTGGCCCATCCCGGTACAGATATTGTCGGTTTCGAGTTCACTATCGATGGAAATGGGTCCGATATGACCGCTATTGCTCCCGAAAAGTACTTCCTGAGAGTTAGACTCGAACTGGTTAGAACCGGCAATCGTACTTTCAAGTTTTTTTTTTACATATGTAACTCAAACTCTGTGATAACCCTGGACCATAGGATTTTCTGTTTCCCGAGATTTGGGGCACCTGGTTCTGGCCTTAACACACTGGAGGTATGGGTTTTGGCAGGGTACATGGTGCCATATATAATCACTGCAGAGCATGTCTCTAGCAGCGTCTGGGAATAGTCTGATTTGTAATAATGTTGTTCGGTTCAGCATGATCGGGCCCGGGCGCATGCGGAAGAGCAAGTATGTCACATACTAGTCGGTAAGGTGTTTACTGGCTTACTGTAAGTCCGATAAACGACCACCGAGTCCGTACGTTCTCTATCATTGGGTACCCACACACTACTTATAGCAGGAGTGTTTCAGGTGAGCCCAAGGTGAGCCGTGTCAATAAAACAGACCTCCTCGGATCCGAAGTCAATTGATCAATCATTAAACAAGTTATTTCAGAACGATGCATCACACGACTTTACCGTCCTTCCCGGACAACGTTTGTACTTACCCGCTGTTGATCATCGACTTTGACCTCCTCAAAGCCGGCGATGCTGCTGAGATCGACCGTCTCTGGGAGGTTGCGACGTCCATCGGATTTTGGTAGTAAGTAGCGAGACCACACTATGAGACAGGTGCATGACAACACATTCAAATTATTCGATCATCTAGCCTCAAGAACCACGGCGCCGACACGGAAGTCAACGGCATGTTCGACGTCGGCGCTAATTTCATGGCCCTCCCCCTCGAGGAGAAGTTGAAGTATGAGACAGGCGACGAAGGGGGGTGGTTTGGGTACGTATATCAACATCCATTTGTCACGGTACTTGAGCGCTGATCAGTTACTATCTGACCGACTCGATTCAGATATAAGAAAGCTGGTGCGAATGCGGTGGACGCCACCGGGTGAATCTCGATCTGTGTACTTGCGCGTCGTCGGTTTGACGGAAGAGTTTTGTGCCACTTAGTAGTCAACTCGACACCGGAGAGTTCCTCAACATCTCCAAGGACGACGCGCTCGCATTCCCAAAGGTCGTGTACAGGACGTATCCAACTCAGACTATGGCGGAGATGGGGACGGTCGTGCGCCCGTTCGTCCGTAAGTCGGTGGAGGTCAACAACACAATCATTCGTATATTCAACGCCAAGCTGGGTTTACCCGAGGGCACGCTCGAGCAGCTGCACTTGGACGAGGAGCATAGCGCAAGCGGAGTTCGCTTGTGCAGGGTTCCACCGATGGCTGGGAAGGCGTTCGCAGACCGGCCGATGTTGGGCTCGCACACCGATTTTGGTTCTTTGGTGAGCAGAAGTTGCCTCAGAGGATAACGTCAGTGACGCGAGACTCATTTTTGGATCCGTCAGTCCTTTTTGCACAATAGGCTCGGTGGGTTGCAGGTCTTGCCTCCTGATCACACGGGGTGGTTCTATGTCAAGGTCTGCTTTGTTCGAAGCATACGCGTCAAAAATATACTCACGCACATACGACGGTAAACGCACGCAGCCTCTTCCCGGCCATGCGATCTGCAACATCGGTGACGCCCTCGCGATCTTCAGTGGGGGTATCCTTCAGTCCAACATTCACCGCGTGGTACCGCCCCCTGGAGACCAAGCTGAATACGAACGTTGGTCTATCGTGTTCTTCACTCGTCCAGGAAACTCGAGGGTGCTTCGTGCGTTCGTGGAAGACAGTCCTTTGATCGCGGACGCTGTACAAAAGCTACCTGAGCGCAACTTTGATACGGGTCAGACTGCTGCCGATTGGTTTACGAGGCGCGTCAAGCACATGAGAATCAATAATAGGAAGGTAAGTAGATAACCAATAAAACATCGTCGTGCTGTCTCCCCTTTTCCTAACGTGGTTAATCATCATCAGGGACCTGAAACCTGGGCGGCCAGCAGGGGTACGGAGCACGACCCCAACTTAAGATGATCGATATGAACTGAAACTCGAAATTATGACTTGCATGTACTAGTATGTCAATCTTGCCCCCGGTCATTCGAGAAGCCTAAGATTTTCCAGGTGGCAAAGTCGAGGCAGACCTTTTGCAATGTATTAGGCGTTTGATTGATTCATCAGGACATCTGAACGAGTGTTATCGGCATGATTCAACCAAGAGATTGCACTACCCACCCTGTGAAATGTCGAAGCCACACATTTACACTTTCGGCATATCAGAAAAAGCTAACAAGCGGGCTGCACCGTGCCATGCTCTTACTGCGCGTCGTCACGGCACACCAGATTGCAAGCAACCGGATCTATGCCGATGTACCCGAATATTCGAAAATTAAAATACTAAGCCCCACGATTACTTGAGTAGTACCTGCGCGTTCATTTCAGGATCATCAACGATGATGGGGACAATGATCATTTCATGGTTAGATCTGAGCTCACTCTTATTCGACAAGAGAAAGAGGGTGGGTAACTTTGGTCTAGCCAAGCTCTACACCACCAGATTCAATCAGTATCTTGATGGAGAGTTAAGTATTAAATCACGTCCATCAAGTTGTATAGAAAGATGGCGCTTTCAACAACCAACTTTCAACCGTAAGTAATTTACTCCTGTCTTCGATTGTTCGATGACCGTCTCAGAGCAAAGGAAACCACTGGCATTTATTTTGTTATGAAGCTTGCAACGGGTGCATGGAATCGTGTGAATGGCATTCCGACGGTATATATTAGTGGCAACTTATAGGTTATATCGTATTCCGTGACTTGCACTTGTAATCGGCTATTGTGATGTGTCGAGAAGCATTCGAGACAAGGGATGCAACAGAAAATCACCTAGTAGGTGCTACCAAAGTGACCGACGGGCAGTCACTAGTCACATGTCACAGGTTGCATCGACCAAGCGCAGATGCTTTGGTGCGTGTTGCACCAAAGGTAGCAGCGAGTGATGAACGAGTGGAAGCACGGTGTGTACTGGCAGTAGAGCCAGCTGCCAGCGGGGAGACTCCGAGGGAACGCTCCGACGGCTTGATGATCTTTGTTCCTTTGGAATGCCTCGCTTGCTTCTCGGCGGCCGGGTGACTTCCATTCATCAGCTTCTTGATGCTTACAGATTCGTCGGCCGGATTGACGTCGTGAAGCAGTGTGCAGAGAGCCCTGCTCCGAGTCGTAAGCTTCTGAGACTAGTAATGGTCATACGCTGATTGGTCGCTCCGGGCGCTAGGGAATCGCAACGTTGTCATTAATCTCCGAATTCACGTTAGTTCGGACGTCAAAAGTAATCGTTCGAGCTGCGGCGTACGTGTGGCGTGTGTGGAGGAAGTTGAAACGTTGAGTGTTCCCTGTGACATTTTAGTTCCAATGTAGTTCAAAGTAGATAACCGCCCCGGTGAGTTTGGGCCGGTTTTCAGCACGGTTTTGGCGCTTAGCCCGGGCCGATCCATAGATGCTTGAAGGGAAAGCTATCGGTACAGCTAAAACTTGGCACCAGCACCGTCACTACCAAGTCGAATGGAAGTCGAGAGTAAAAGCGACGATCAACGGCCCTGCCAAGGAAGTTTGAATACTCGATGCGATGTGGCGAGACAACTTGGCTCGCGACTTCTTTGTAGTACCCATTTGTTCATTGTGGCACAGGCTCACTGGCACGCACTCACGAGTCACGATATGGGCGTGATCAAAGTTACGCCAAGCCACCGCAAACCCAGGAGGACAGTCCGAAACCCTCCCACGACCAGTTAGGTTCGTGTTCTATGTTATCTTTCTGATTGGTGACAAAATTATCCCGAGGTCTATCTTTTATTCGTCTGTTCCCTGTCAGATTTTAGATCTTGCCTTGCTAGATCGCGCTCCCTCGCCCCGGACAAGTTCGGAAATGTATTTTGGGTCTACTATGGTACCATACGTGCTCATTTTATCAGCCGTTCCCCCAGAATGCCAAGACAATACGGTTGCCCTACAAATATCCACCCACCTTGATACATTCATATCAATCCCAGTTTTGTTCCAGCATATTTCTATTTCCTATGTCCACCGAATTCAGAGCTATTCGCAAGAAGCGATCGTCTTCTGACGTCGCTACGCCCCCCAACACCGCTGAAGGCGACCATCGCAAACGCCGTCGTAACCGTACCACGCAATCATGCCTCAATTGCCATACCTCTAAGCGAATGGTAAAGTTCCTCGACGAATATTGTCTGCAGTGATAATTACTCCGTATCATCAGTGCGATCGAAAGCGTCCTTGCGGTCGCTGTACCCAACTAGGTCTGGTACGAAAGTCTCGATGATCGATTTATGGGCCGTTTTAGTTCAACGCTCTTACAGACTGGGCTTTGTGTCTACGAAGTTGACGACCCAAGTCGCCAAAGCGATGTTCAAGATGAAGGTTCACGACTCCGTCAGAGGGTTGCTGAGCTGGAAGGGGTCATACGTGAAGTAAGTCAAGTATTCAACGTTCAAAGAGAATTCTTATGTATTCAATTTCAGATGAAGAATAAACCTCATCCTCGCTGGGTGAGATCTGGATCTAGCCCAGGCGAAGAATTTGAGAAATGCCATGTGCGCGCTCAGTCTCGTCCTGCGTCAGAAGATTCTGGAGCCGAGTCCCGGCACCAATCTAGCCCACCCAACCCTTCTTCGACAAATTCAAATGCCAGTTCAAACGAAGAATATCTGGACAAGAATTCACAGTCTCTAATTGACGAGACTCTTCTTCATCCTTCCTTTTCACCATTGATGATGGAAGATTCGGCATCCCTTTCAACCTCGCCCTATTCTCCATGTTTTGACATCCATTCTCCACTGAGTGCCTCGTCGACCGGTGTCATGACCCCTACAGAGGAGCATCCCCAGAGTCAAGTTGCGATCGCAGGCGAGCAGCAACTGGCCGGAGACATGGATCTTGCATCCTTATTTATTTCATGCTCGGATTTCCTGTCTTGTAATGAAGGTCCAGGACAAACCGACCATGTTCCCCAGGCCAGCCAATACATCGATCCTCGACCGATGAAATACAGTCACGGGCATTTTTTTGATGGTCACTGTGGATGCCTTAACGAAATGGCAAGTTATAACGTCGTCCTCGAATTATCTCTCCGCCTGCGTAAGGCTGCCGATATCCTCAGTTATTCCGCAAACCATCGTTTCAACAACGGATGTCCACTCAACCAAAAAATAGCAGAGTTAGATACTTTTGCTACGTGAGTGTTCTTTTAGTTCTTTGTAGTCGATTTAACTGACGAAGAAACAGGACCGCGCTCGGAAACATAACCATTTCTCCGAATGACTTTGGGCCAGTTCCTTTGCGCTCTCGAGCCAACACAACACCGAGTTGCATCATTTCCCATGGTTTCCCCGCAAGCAATTATGTTTCATCCATCCGTGCGCCGGCAATCTCATCACCGTCTGTCCGTGGGCTCCGGCCATGGAGGACTACATCCTGTGTTTCAGATTCCCCCGCATCGTGCGATGAGTCGTTTATGACCTGGGAACCACCCCGGCGGGGATGAAGTATCAAATTTGTATTTGTATAATTTGTATTATCCGTGTTCGTCTCTTCTCTTCTCGTTCAATCACTGGGGTGAAGAGTAGACACTGGCACATGAATGGATATTATATATATAATATACCACAGACATTACTTCCAACCAGCCATATTACCTACATTGAGAACATTGTTATTATAGATAGGCTCGTGTCCAGAAGTTACCGGTACTAATATTCAAGTGTGCAATTTGTTCGACAAGATTTCCTGCTTGAAATGGAGTGTTACCAAGGTAATGATTAATCAGATAACCTGGTCGTCGGTGTGAGTTCGCGGGAAACGGAAACGAGCTCATCAACAAGTCGGCATCCCGTACCACGGTTCGAGAAACAATGTTGGCTAAATCGGCCACCGTTAATCTTAACGTTTGACATCTGTCACCCACCCACGCAGGCCCCTAAGGCCTTGATTTGGGAACGCAAAAAGGCCCGGACTTGAGACTGGAAATCGTCACACAGCTTGATGAGATTGGTGTTCTTGCAAACAGACAACGACTGGGCGGTTTGTGCACCGGGTTCCATTAATTTGTGCAGTAAGCCGAGCGACCGCGGATACCGAATTTGGTTCATATAAATGATGCTGATGGGCCCATGATGTCCGATTTCCTGGGGGTCGGACCGAACTTGTTCTTGTGAAAGTCAACTTTTTCTGACTTTGTAACGAATTTTAGAGAGGCTATAACCAGTATCTCCAATTGAACTATCTATACGCTCGCGAGGAGGGAGGCATAGGGAGGTGAGCGTCGATGCGAATTGCACTAGAAGTGGGACCCCTGAGACGGGTCACAAAGACTCGCATCATCTCATAATTAGAGAATACGGCGCTGTTAATCACTCTAATAACGCACCAAAACGACCGAGAATTACATAGATGTGAGCGCTTGAGCTATGTATTGCATGATCGGGCTTGGCATTTTACATGGCTATCGTAAGTGCCGTGCCACAAGGCCGCACCAAGCAGATGCGGCACGTCGGAGGCCATTGACAAACCAAGCAAAACAGGAAAAAAGCACAAATTGAACTTGAGATGATCTCTGACAGATCAAATGTAGCCGTGAGCGCGTTCAGCAGGGCGTATGCTGGGAAGATATGGTCCAATGGAAGAACAGCGAGTCATTTGCGCCAGATCCGAGCTCGCGAATGAGGATGTTCTCTAGTTTTACAATTATCTGGAAGGGTTTCGTGACTCCAGGGCGATGAAACCACTTGGCGCACAGCACTGATTTTTTAGGAAAACAAGTTGAGAGGGACGGAGGAGAAGAACAAGTATTTCAAACTCCGAACCCGCGGGCTGACCAATTAAATTTGTTGACCAAGTCCACGAGACTTGGCATCGTTCAGCCATGGCTTCCCATTTGGTGCGTGTTCATCTACCCTTGTCGCTTCACATTCGATCTAATACATGCGTAGGCAAACATCTTCGGAACAGAGCAAGACCGTGTCAACTGTTCTTTCTACTACAAAGTTGGTCTCTCGCGTTCTCACTCCTTCTTGCCTTGTGCTTACTCTTGTACAGATTGGCGCATGTAGGCATGGGGACAGGTGTTCGCGCAAGCACATCAGACCCCCCTTCTCCCAGACTATTTTGCTACCCAATGTCTACCACAATCCTGCTCACGACCCCGTCTGTAAATTGACCGAGCAAGAGCTGCAGGAAGGCTTTGATGCAGTCTACGAGGATCTCTACTGCGAATTGGCCAAGTTCGGTCACTTGCTTGAGTTGCACGTCAGTTATTTTCTTTTTTTTCCAATTCTCCGAGCCTAATTTTTTCCAGGTGTGCGATAATGTCGGCGATCACCTCATTGGCAACGTATATGCGCGATACGAATGGGAAACCGAGGCACAAGCTGCTGTCGATAACTTGAACGATCGGTGGTATGCCGGTATGTACCTTGTTTTTTTGGCTTGTCTGCCGCTTTCTCATCCCTTTTAATTTTAGGCCGTCCGTTGTATGCAGAGCTTTCCCCCGTTACAGATTTCAGGGAAGCTTGTTGTCGTCAAAACGAAAATGGAGAGTGCAATCGGGGAGGCTTTTGCAATTTCATGCATCTCCGACTTGCTTCCAAGGACCTCGTATCGTCATTGCGCGCAGGACAAAGACTGGAGAGGCGGTTGAATCCTCCAAAGCACCAAGCTGGTGGAGGCGGATGGGAACCCAGCAAGAGAGAAGGTGGGAAAGGTCGAAGTGCAAGTCCCTCAAGACGAGGAGGGAACAGTGGGGAAGACCGCTGGACGCGGAAATGAGAGGTCACAAGTCACCGATCACCACGTGCACTGTGCAGAGGTACATCAATACATGGTATTTCGCCTCATGACGGCGTGGATAAGAAAATATTTTGATGTACGTATCACCGCTTTGCTACCAAAAAACCAGAGTGACTCCACAATGATCCGAAACTAGCAATTAGAAAAAAAGCAAACAATTGAGCGTAATACAAGGCACTAATTATCTCCGGTAGCTCCATGATGGCAGCGAACGCCAAGGTCAGACGGCCCTCGGGAATCTCTGAGAAACAGCCATCGCCAAGCTTGTACTTAGTGTGATCTCATCAACCCAAGCCATCCGCAGCAAGGCCCCATAAACACCCTTTGGGAATCTCGGGGAGAGACGACCCATCGCCAAGGTTGTACTGGGCATAGACACAGAAAGTAGTATGAATCGCATCAAACCAAACATCCGCAGCACTTCTCATGACTGCTGCCTGATAACAGGGTCGGCCACTGAACAAGAAAGCTGCTAAAGGATCATCATCAAGCTAGCATCTATTTGGATTAACGCACCGGTCGACACAGTAGCGCAAAATCTTCCCAGAGAGAGACAGAGATCGCACGCGTGCATACGATTCTACGTATATCATTTCCGGATGTGGCAAACCGAGTAACTGGATAGTTACGGACTCGTTGGGGAGCCCACTTGGTATATGGAGATCAGAGCTCACCTTGTTGACCATGACGGCAGCGCAGAGTGTTACACACGTTCCAGGACCATTCAGTATCAAAAGCTCCGCAAAGGAGGCTCTTGGCGAACCGTTCTCGAGCAGTGGTGCGATACTGATAAGATATATGCAACCCATGAGGGAACGCGTGAATGTTGGAAGAATAGCCCATATGGACTGATGCACGCGCCGAGCGCGAGGAATTGTCAAGATCCTGTAGTCACTCCGGTCTTCGAATTCCTGAAGAAGTTGGTGAGATGGCTGAGACACTGAATCAGGGATGAGCTGACGGAGATAGGCCTACTATAACTACCGGACGCTTTGCAATGCTCCAAAGACATAGCCTTGCTAGCGCTGAGCGTATCGTCCTCGCTGACGATGTATATCCGAGGCGAATACCGCGAAAAGTCCAAGGCGGATGTCAACGTCAGCGCCTCGCTGGTATGCCCTCCTGAAATTCACATTAGCTGTGCACCGACAAGAGTCTTGGCAGGAGAACCTGAACCAAGGAAGACGGCCAAGGCGCACGTCTCGCCATCTCTTCTCTTTCGTGACTTTGACGGCGCATTGAATAGCACGACATATACCCTAGTTAGGAGCAGAAAAACGAGGGCTGTGACGATTAGAAGGAACATATTCTATGATGCTTTTAGGGTCAGTCAGGATGGCGCTGACGTCAACGGAATCACTTACAATGTCCTGGGATGCTTGCAGACGGTGAGAAGCCTCCGAATCACTCCAAATTCGACCCCTGGCAATAGTGCCGAGTCGTGATGAGTGTGGTCACTGTGGTGGGAACTTGCAGCAGACGCGTCGCGTGCAGTGGTCAAAACAAGTAAGGTAGGGCTCATTCATACTCTACCAACATCACGTGGTGTTACTTCGATGTGACACGTCCCATTTTGGCTCAAAAGGAACCTGAGATTTAGATTACTAATTGGTGTAGGGTAAGTAGATATAGTAGACTCGGAAACATCGCGTGTTGTGCTTGTTCAAAACAAAAGGGGACTCGGAATAATAAGAGAAACCTAGATAGATTCAAGTTGCTCCACCATAGACATATCAGCCTCCTTGAGATCGTCAAACACGCTGAGAGGAAGTGTGCGG
>JBBPNU010001218.1:0-10296 GCA_038091055.1 Leccinum angustisporum
GTCAGTATGTCTCTTGAAAACTGGCGGGCTTCATCTTCGCTCAATCCCCAGCAAACGAAGCTGCCATTTCCGAACACGAAAATCTCGCCGTCCTGACCCCACCGCGGGATCCACCACGCGTCATGGAGTTTCTGGGAATCTGGTGTAAGACGAGGGCGTAGGCGATTTGGGAGGTAGCGTTCAGCGGTCGCGAAGGTCAATACAGGCCTGATCGAGCTGCGAGTTGGGGTAGGATTTGAACGAATGGGAAGTGAGGCAGAGGCCGTACGTCGAAGAGGCGTGCTAGCCTTTGGCTTTGGCTTGAGTGAGTCGGACTCGACAGAACTAGACAAGGCGCGCGAGAACTTGGACGCGACAAGCACCCGCGAAGGTCTCAGAGGTGCACGCAAAGCACGACAGAGAACGTTCATGGCTAGCAGACACTTTCGCACGCTAAGTATGGCTCGAGCACACCACGTCGCCGTATATGCGTCCATCTCTCTTCTGTTGTACCTTCTCGTCTTCTTCTCTGTCCTCCCAATCCCATTCCTCAAGCCAGACGTAGTCGCTCAACTCCTGCCCGTTGTTCGTCCTCCGTCTTTTCATCATTTCATTCACTAACTTTTGACACAGATCCCTTGGTGGTTGTTGGTCTCTTTTGGAGCCTACTCCCTCGCGTCCCTCGGTTGGGGAATGTTCACGTTCAGAGACTGTCCGGATGCCTACCACGAGTTGCTCAAAGTGAGCTGCTGAATGTCACTTCCTTCTTGATCCATGTATGCTACGTCCCACGTCTGCAGGAGATCAACGACGCCAAGAACGATCTCAGAAGGAAAGGCGTCACCGTGGACTGACCTACTCCTTGTTTTATATTCTTCCTCGCTCGCCCCGCTAGAAACTAGTGCCTAGAAAGACACCTCCGGTGGGACCTTGACTCGCGGGCGAAATCAGCCATTGACCTACAGGACACCGTGACTGTACATGGACATATGGGTATGGATACGATAATAGGGTGTTAATAGGGAACATGATGCATACCACTTGGAAGTTGTCTTCGATTTGGAAGGTCTACCGACATGCCGTACGGTGAAGTACATACAAGGTTGGGTTTGGATCCGCCTCGCGAAAACACATTGAGCGCTCGCTCCTTCTCCAAGTCGAATTAGAGTCGTAAACTCGACGATGACGACACGAGGGAGTACTTTCAAAGGACGAGTCCACCTCCTGCTCCAATTCTTAGTTGATTGATTCGCGAAGGTTAGTAGTTAGGAATAATCCTGGTGAGCACTCGAATGCGACTCCGTCACTAGTCCGCGGACCCGGCCAGCATTATGCTCGTCATTTACTGCAGCTACTGCATGTCTATCTCTGCGTCAACCACCGTAACGTGTTGCGTTCGCCCTCACCTAGCGTCCTTGTCACAGTTCAGACTTCCACCCCCAGCATCAGATGTAGCCAACTTGCAAGTTGTCATATAAAGTTTCCGCTTGTCCGAAGCTTGTCGACTTGCGGCTAGTGTCGGTTTAATTCGTCTATTCAATGACTCGCCTCGGTCGCGCAGGTCCAGTCAGCCGACTTATTCAGTATCTGGACGAAATGGCAGAACGTTGCACAAAACAATATATACACGGCTCGAAACCCCATTCCGGTTACTCTGTGTAGTGGGCGCCGCAAGGATCAGTGAACATGCGGATGATGAGATAGTTGCATGGAACGTACCTCTACTTACGGAGCCATGGTGCTGGAGTTCTGCCATTCGAGTCCTCTATTCGTCCTCGTAACCTTGAACAGGTCTCCGTGCGCGTTTCGGAACTGAGGCAAAAAATATGATTAACCGATGTAGTAAGAAGTCATGGGGGCTCACCAGGGTATGTGGTTGGTATGCGCTCAGCAGGGACGTAACCAAAGTACTTTTGCCGGATTGATGGGACCGTCAAAGCCAAAACAGGGCCCGCAGACCCTATGACACAAGACCAGAAGATGACCGGTTGTTCATGTGCAAGGTATTGCTACAGAGATCATTGGTTATGGGTAGATAGTTCCACACGAAGATCGAGTACTTACAAGGTATCTGTAAGTCCTCCTGAATGGTGAGACGAGGGACGCCATGGATGCTTGGTTGTCCTAGAGTTCGTGAGGACAGAAACGGAAACAATGTTTGGACATGTGTGCACATCTTTGGCAAAGGCTTTGGAAATAAATAACTCATAAATCCAAAACATGTGCTACGTGACCTACATCCACATTCCTACATACAAGATACAAATTGAATCGTTGTAAAACCCGCGAAATTCAACAGAGACCCAATAGCTAGACCGGGATCACATACTATCGATACAAAGGAATGGATTTGATGTGCCGAACCTATAGGTATGCTTTGCTCTTCGGGAAAACCTAGTTTGTCTACACTTGACTCGGTGGCGTCGTGTCTTGACTATTAGGACGTCGACGCCTAGTAGCTGAGGCGGCAAGTCTTTCGACGTCTTCCACGCTGACTTTACGTAGCCCACTTTTGATCATGCAGGAGGTCGACACAAGCTGCAAGTACGCACTTGCGGCCGCGATATGGCCGTGATCCTGAGTTTCCTTCTCAAATGACGGTACGCCGGTTGCCTGATTTTTACTTTGAGGATTTATAACTGGTCGGAAATAGGGACTCACCTGCGCTGTTAAAGCCTTTGAAGCGATTCTCTTCTTTTTCCTTATCTTGTATTCGCTGACAGGGGCTCGTCCCTCCGCCGCCGCCGCTCTCATCTCCACGTCCTTTCTCCTAAGCCTTCGCATTGTGCTCTCGGACAATGATTGTCCCTCCTTCAAGCTTAGCAAGACCGTTTCGCGAGGGCCCATGTAAGGAAGGGGAGTGGTCATGGCGAGTCTGAGAATGTCATCAATAATGTGGACGAAGTCACCGAGGCATATAGGTAGGATCAGGGGGTGTTCAGGGATATCATCCAAGCTATTGTGCGGAAGGAAAGAATACGCCAATCCAAGAAAGCCGGTGCCTGCGCAAGGTGTCCTGACGCTCGCGAGACTGAATGTGGTGAGATCTGACAAGAGATGTCGCGTAGGTGGTTGATAACGAATGCACGCAGCTACCATCCTCCAGAACGTGCGGGCGGTCGAGGATTTTGGACCAAGATCGCGCAGCTTTGTGGAAACGAAGGTTCGGGCCACGATGTGGTGAACCATTCCGTTCGCGGGCGAACGAGTTGTGATGAGAACAGATGTACTAAGACCTGCGTTGATCCACATGGTACCTCGATTCGGATGGGGAGTGGAGAAGGTTCGAACGACGCGTCTTGATCACGTGGGGACTCAAACACCTTGCCATTAACCCTGATCCAATCAAATTGGACCTCCACGTCGTCAATGAAAAGGCCGCAAGCAATATCGGCAGCAAAAAACACCGATGATGATGGCTCTTCTGATGCTTCTTCGCGTCGTCTCGGCGAGCGCAACTACAAGGGGGAAAAGCTCGTGGTACTTAGAATATGTACTGGCATCATGAAAGACTTTATGTAACCACACGACGGTATCCGTAAGTAAGTTGGACACGTTTTTTTTCCGTTTCTCCAGGTCCAGCTGCACTAATACCAAACGGAGACAAGTTAACTTAAAGTTCAAGCTTGGCCCCTGTTTGGGTTCATTACTACGTACTTATCATGGGCCGCTTGAAGCTCACCGGGAGGAGCCAGTCAAATTTTTGGCCTTTTCTGTGCCTTTCATCGGTTCCCGGTCTCAGAAAGCAGTGCCCGCACGACAAATTTCCCAGATCTTTCAGAACCTCATACTTCACGCTATATGTCTTTCGAAGGTGATTCGCTTTTTATCTAGTACTATGGTAGGCTATTCTCAAGGATTCCGTCGACGCTTCAGAAGGTCGACTGCAGCCTATCAATGACACAAAGGTCGGGATTTTGGGAGCTGGCATCGCTGGTCTCTACGCAGCTCTCATACTAGATTCGCTTGGCATCGAGTATGAAATTCTGGAGGCCTCTGACCGCACTGGCGGTAGGATATCCACATACAAGTTCCCTGGTGGGGATAAATATGACTATTATGTTTGCTTTTCCGCGTCTCGAATAATGCTTTTGGTATTGATTTTCTTTTTTGTCCAGGAAGCGGGCGCGATGCGCTTCTCACTCCCAGAAAAGAATAGTCAAGGACAGTACAAGAATGGCATCACGAAGAGATTAGCAAAGCTGATTGAATATGAACCACTGAACAAAGGTGGAGATCGTCTCAAAGATAGCCTTATTCCCTATTATTTCGAGGTCAGACCAGGTTCGAAACCAGGCATCTGCTATGTCAACGGCACCCGTGCACCACCATTTGGTGCTGAAGCCATGGGCGTGGACGATGCTTACATTCAAGCTGGAGTGGCAGCAATTTCCAACGATATCACTGAACCATTTGTTCAGATGCTTCTTCAAGATATCGAAACTGGAGAGAAGAAGGGATGGGAGACACTGATGGCCAATGATACCTATACTCTCCGGTCATACATGGCGACAAGATACATACCTAGTGCTCACCTCGGCCTTCCTCTAGAACATCTTCCTAACAGCGTCATCGACTGGTGTGGACTTTTGGGACCCTTGAATGACTATGCGTTTTCCAGGATCGTTCTCTTATCTATGTTGCTCTCACTTTCCGCGACGGGCGATACCAACCGTGAGGACTTGGAATGGAGGTGTTTTGAGTAGGTTCCCTCGCTAGCGCAAAATCCCTCATTCATATCGTTCGTGTAGGGGTGGATCAGAGACCTTGCCGAAGAGAATTGAAGAGTATTTAAGGAAGAAGGGAAGCTTTCTCCGATTCAACAGCAGAGTCACGGCTATAAGCCAAAGTCATATGGCCATAGACGTTTCGGTCAACCTCACAGATTCCAAGTCTTTGGACGACCTTGCTGTAGTCGAGAAAGATGACATCTTGACTACAGCTAGAACTCGGAAAGTCAACATCCCAACCGTGGCAGTTACGATGAATGGAAACGAGACGCATCATTATTCGCACGTCATATCCACTATACCCCTTCCTGTTCTTCGTACCATCGACTTGAGCGGCGCGGGCCTGGATGTTATGCAAAGGAATGCCGTGCATGAGGTGGACTGTTTTCCTGCAGTCAAGATCGCGATACTGTTCAAATCGAATTGGTGGACCACGAAACTGGGTATCGTGGGTGGTCAATCAGTGACGGATCTCCCGCTCCACAATATTATATACCCGTCGTATGGTATTGACTCGACCATGCCGTCCAAAGTACTCATCGCGTCTTACGCCTTGGGTGGAGACGCACTCCGACTCGGCACTCTTGCCACTTCCTCCAGAAATCCGGGAGCATTCAAGGAGCTCGTGCTTCGGAACCTGGCAGAGGTGCATGGTGGATTGCATCCAGACGTGACGTATGCGTATTTGGAGGAACAGTTCGTCGATATGCATGTCAAGGATTGGATTCGGGACGAATACGCGATGGGTAAATCGAGAGTGTCGCTCTCGACGATAAGCTGATGACGGCTTGTTTATTTTCTCAGCGCCGTACGCCGTCTTAAGGCCTGGCTACTTTCGAGATTTGCACCCTTCGCTCACCCGCCCTGCTGCGGGGAACCGTCTTCACTTTGCAGGCGAAGCTATAAGTACCCATCACGGGTGAGCCGCATTTCCCCGAGAACCCTACGGAAATCTGTGCCAATTCCATTGCCTACTAGCTGGGTTATTGGCGCGCTCATCAGTTCTTGGAGAGCCGTCCACGAGTATCTCGAAGTTTCGGGGCAGGATGAGAAGATGAAGAAATTCAAGACGCTGTGGGGCGAGAACCCCGAGTGGTATAGCAAGCCTCCCTCGTAAGGATCTTCCGAGAGAAGTGCAAACGCAAACGCAAACGCAAACGACTGGATGATCACCCCAATCTGTGTTTCAAATTCCATCGATCATCCAAGCGACTTCGTCATCACAACTGATTTCAGACCTCTTGAGTGTACAATATGTAGTGTTTTTTTACACTTTGAACTTCTTTCTCTCTCTCTCTCTCTCTTGCGTGACATCTGTGTTTCGGGTACAAGTTCTCCCTATTCCTGGACTGTGGTCTAGGAGAGACAAACCGTGGGAATTATTCAATAGACAAGTTCAAGTTAACGTTCATTGTTACTAGTAAAGCCTGAGATACTTGCTTATCATGGGTTGCTTGGAGCTTACGGGGAGTTAGGCTGAATTTCCTCTCTGTGCTTCCGAGTCCATGGGTTCCTGCTCTCAGAAAGTAGAGCCTGCACAACAAAGTTTCACAGACCTTTCGGAACCTCAAACTTCAAGCTGGCAAGTGTCTTTCGAAGGTGATTCACATGTCATCTACGGTAGAAACACTAATCTCAAGGATTCCGTTGACGCGTCAGACGATCAACTGCAGCCTTTCAATGACACAAAGGTCGGGATTTTGGGAGCTGGCATCGCTGGTCTCTACACAGCTCTCATACTAGATTCGCTTGGCATCGAGTATGAAATCCTAGAGGCCTCTGACCGCACTGGCGGTAGGATATTCACATACAAGTTTCCTGGTGGGGATAAATATGACTATTATGTTTGCTTTTCCGCGTCTCGAATAATGCTTTTGGTATTGATTTTCTTTTTTGTCCAGGAAGCGGGAGCGATGCGCTTCCCACTCCCAGAAAAGAATAGTCAAGGACAATACAAGAATGGTATTCCGAAGAGATTAGCAAAGCTGATCGAATACGGACCATTGAACCAAGGTCGAGACCGTCTCAAAGACAGGCTCATAAACTATTATTTCGAGGTCAGACCAGGTTCTAAACCAGGCATCTGCTATGTCAACGGCACCCATGTACCACCATTTGGTGCTCAAGCCATGGGCGTGGATGATACTTATATTCGAGCCGGAGTGGAAGCAATTTTCAACGATATCATTCAACCATTCGTTCGGATGCTTTTTGAAGACATCGAAACTGGAGAGAAGAAGGGATGGGAGATGCTTATGGCCAACGACTCCTATTCACTCCGGTCATACATGGCGACAAAATACATACCTAGTATTCACCTCGGCCTTCCCCCAGATCATCTTCCTAACAGCGTCATCAACTGGTGCGGAGCTCTTGGATACGATAATGACACTGCGTTATCAGAGACCGTTCTCTCATCTATGCTGCTCCCACTTACCACGACGGGTGACACCAACCGCAATGACTTGGAAATGAAGTGTTTCGAGTAAGTTCCTTTGCTGGCGCAAAATACCTCATTCATATTGTTCGTGTAGGGGTGGATCAGAGACCTTGCCGAAGAGAATTGAAGAGTATTTAAGGAAGAAGGGAAATTTCTTCCGATTCAACAGCAGAGTCACAGCTATAAGCCAAAGTCAGACAGCCACAGGCATTTCGATCGACTTCACAGATTCCCAACTTTCTACTGTCCATTCCGACGAGTCTTTGGACGACTTTGTTGTAGTCGACAAAGCTGACATTCAAGATATCTTGACTAGAGCTAGCACTCGGAAAGTCAACATCCCAGCCGTGGCAATCACGGTGAATGGTAACGAGACGCACCATTACTCGCACGTCATATCCACTATACCCCTTCTTGTTCTTCGTACCATCGACTTGAGCGGGGCGGGCCTGGATATCATGCAAAGGAATGCTTTGAACGTCGTGGACGCTATTATACTCAAGATCGCGATACTGTTCAAATCGAATTGGTGGACCACGAAACTGGGTATTGTGGGTGGTGAATCGTTGACGGATCTCCCGCTCCACGAGATTATATACCCGTCACATGGTGTTGACTCGAACATGCCGTCCAAAGTACTCATCGCTTCTTACACCTGGGGTGGAGACGCACTCCGATTCAGCACTCTTGCCACTTCCTCCAGACATCCGGGAGCGTTCAAGGAGCTCGTGCTTCGGAACCTGGCAGAGGTGCACGGTAGATTGCATCCAGACGTGACGTATGCGTATTTGGAGGAACAGTTCGTCGACATACACATCAAGGATTGGATTCGGGACGAATACGCGATGGGTAAATCGAGAGTGCCGCCCTCGACGATATGCTCACCGTTTTTTCTTTTCTTTTCCCAGCGCCATACGCCGTCTTTCCGCCCGGCTACTTTCGAGATTTGTACCCTTCGCTCACCCGCCCTGCGGCGGGCAACCGTTTACACCTTGCTGGCGACGCCATAAGTAACTATCACGGGTGAGTAGCATTTCCACGAGAATCATACTACGGGAATTTGTGCCGATCCTATTGCCTACTAGCTGGGTTGTTGGCGCGCTCATCAGTTCTTGGAGAGCTGTCCACGAATATCTCGAAGTTTCGGGGCAGGACGAGAAGATGGAGAAGTTCAAGACGCTGTGGGGCGAGAACCCCGAGTGGTACAGCAAGCCCCCCTCGTAAGGATCTGCGAAGAGAAGTGCGAACGTGACCGACGGGATGATCATCCCGATCACAGTTTCAAATTTCATCGATCATTCAAGCGGCGACCCGTCATTTGACTCTTGAACATCTCTGATAAATGTATACATGTATCTCTCTTTTTAAATACCCCTTCGTAGCTCTGTCTCTGTCTCTGTCTGTCTCTGTCTCGCGTGCCATTCCGTGTTCTGGGTACAATTAGTTCTTCCCAATTTTTGGAGGGGAGACAAATCGCGGAATCTAAGACAAGTTCATGTACTCAGGACTTGTTAGTATCACATTCCTGCCCTTCTACAGCCACTTCATTAGCAGTTGTGCACGTTGTGTGCTTTCGAGGTCCAGGGATACCATCCTTATTTCCATTTTGGGAGCTATCTCAAGAGGCAAGTTAGCTCATTGCACTGCACGCGTCATGTCTGCAGTTCCGTCTACACCAAAGGCCCATCCGACCTCAAACCCAGCACAGACACCAACAACAGCTCGTGTTGCGGGAACGCATACCCTACTATCATCACCACATTATTCGACCACTCGAAGGCACTCCTTATATGGCACCGAGGACCGCGTCGTGATCGACCCGGGGTCGCGCATATGGAAGGTCGGCTTTAGTGGAGAAGGAAAACCAAGAGACGTCTTTTACGCTGATAAACACAACATTGGGGCGCTGTGGGGTTGGAGTCGTGCGGCCGATCCGTCAGCAAGGGCCGAGGAAGAGCGGATGCTCGAAATTCACGTCGTACGGTGCATGCGCTCCGTATTCCACGAGTGAGCACCACCTCCGTTTTACTCCTTCTGTTGTAGATGGAATCCCATCTCAGGTCACTACTTACGGACCCGAAGTCGCGCAAGGTCATTCTAGTCGAGCATCCATTACTCCCGTTGTACGTCAAAGACGTATTTGCCAAAGTTTTGTTCGGTAATCTGCAGGTATGTTCAATTGTTTCACATCCTGGTAACTTGATTACAGCTTATCAAGGTTCCTTCGGTATCATTCGCATCAAGCCACCTACTTTCCCTTCTTTCTGTTGGTCGCATCACTGGTCTTGTTATCGATTGTGGACACCTGGAGTCTACAGCACTTCCCGTTTGTGTATTTTGTTTTATAGATTTCTGTACACTAACAAGTGTTGTAGATATTCGCTGCGCGACCCATGTTTCCCCACCTTCGAACGACACCATTGGCCGGATCACGATTTACATCCCATCTCCGTGCACTCATTCTGCTCTTCGGGACATACATACCCCCTCCACCAAGTCTCAGCAGTGTAAACCCTCCTCTTTCAAGTCGCACTACTCAAGTGTCTCCAGAGATTTTGACCGATGTTCTCGTGGAAGAGATAAAAACGCGATGTTGCTTCGTCGGCACGCCACTCGAAATCAACCGCGAATCCATGCGTTCTTCCTCTCCTGCACCTCCTTCAGAATCGGATGTACCCCCCTCTAGCGACGCTGCCATGTCGGAATCCGAATTTTCGCGAGCATCGGAAGGAGTGGAGAGTGAGTCATCCGAATCGGTCGGCCGAGATGGCCATCTTCAAGTGCTCTCCAACATATACATGAGGCACTCGACCGCGACGAACATCCAACTCCGGGTCATTCCGCCCGCATCGCAACAACTGGGCACAGGAAGGGGTACTCTGATTATCCCAGGCTGGATCCGCGAGCGTGCAGCGGAAGTCTTGTTTGAAGGTGGTGACGTCGACGAAAGCAGCGTCGCCGAAGTTGTTCTGGAAGCCCTCCTCAAGGTTGGTTTCCTCTCATCGTGCATCTTTTCTTTTGTTTCTCGATGCTAAGGACTTGTTCTCGCTCCCATTTTTTCCCGACAGGTACCGGTCGACCTCCGCAAGACGCTCGTGTCCTCCATCCTCGTGACGGGGGGCACGGCGATGCTCCCGGGTTTCATCC
>JBBPNU010001219.1:0-10292 GCA_038091055.1 Leccinum angustisporum
CTACGGGTGGGCGTACAGAACTGGACGATTTGGATGTCGTACTGTTACGTAACCGGTTTACCTTGTCCACACTACTACGATGTTGCCTTCCGCAGAGAATCCAAGAGATCATGCACGCGCTCTGGTGCATGAGAAGGATGGCATCGAGGCTGAGATCAATATCCAGCTCTCCGTGCTCAGAGCGAACAACTGCGACATGACGACCCCGCTCGTCGATTCTGAGGGCTTTCCGCGTGCCGACTTGGACATTTATGCAATTCGCTCTGCTCGGGCTCGCGTCATCGAGTTGAGGAACGACCTCAAACATACCATGGATGAGATCGAGAAAGCATTGCAGAAGGTTTATGATCCATCCATCCCTCCACCTCCAACGCCTGCGAAGGCGCCATCGACACCAAGCACGCATGAGGAAGAAATTCTGTCGCCATTTGCGAAAGTAGACCGCGTTGCACCCGGGAGTCCCGCTGCTGATGCAGTATGCCCCGTTCTCCGTTCCTCGTTCCTAAGCTTGACGGATTAAAAGGGGCTTCGTCGCGAGGATCTCATCGTAAAGTTTGGTCATCTGACAGCCGCCGCGTTCTCCAGTTCCTCTCTGGAACCTTTGGCCGACCTCGTTGGCCGCAACGAAAACGTATGCTTGTTGACTATCATCTTTTTCCTTGTGTGGTGTTGAACCCTGTAAAATGTAGCGTGAACTGCGCATACAAGTGCTTCGTGATGGACAAGAACAGTCATTGCAGTTCATCCCTCGGAAGGGCTGGGGCGGCCGGGGGCTACTTGGGTGCGACCTATCTCGGTCACCGCAGATTTGTGTATACTGACTTCTGTCACCAGGTGCCTTATAGTTCCTTATAGTGCATCGTAAGTTATCGTCTATGGGTAGTTGATGTATCGAGGAAAGTGGGATTCTGTAACTGGGCTAACTAGACGCAAGAATGGCTTTGTAATAATGAAGAGACAACGGACTATCTTCCGTGCGAAAGGTCTGAGGTTATTTAGCAAAAAGGGACGAAATGCAATAGAACTCCCTTCCCTGGCAGTGAGTAAACTTATTACATGGCACTAAACTTCTGCAGGTTGCCAGCGTGACCATGAACATATAATATTACCCAGTTCACCTCTGAAGTTTCGCATGTGTGAGGTGTTTCACCAGAAGTCTAGGTGTGTCGGTGTAGAGACGTGCTCAGATGGTGTCTGATCCCGGAAATACTTTCTTTGACTCCTTTGATTGTAATTCTCGACTGATCTCGTATCCCAAGCCAGAAATCTCGTAACAGATTTAGGCATCAAATCTACCACAGGACGTCGATCTGCAAGGCCCTGGATGTTTCTTGCGGTAGTGAAAACCCAACGAACAAGTGTTGACGCTGCAACGAATTATATATATTGGTCTAGTATAGCAAGCACCATGGTCCGTGTGACATGCTCGAGAACCTACAGCTTAGGCCCATATACAAGCGTGCTGTTCATTGAAAGACGCTCTCCTTGGCGTCCCGCAGTAATATCAACCACCTCCCGGAACGAAGACAATAAACCACCTTCATTTACCCAACGCACAAACACATTGGCATCTACATCTCGATCCAACGTCTTCGTGTTGTCCGACCACACTGCGTGTTCGAGAAGCATCGCCGCAGACGCAGCATAGCCTACCAACATCAGGCCAGGCCGGAGCAGGAGTGGGTGCATCCTCTTGGGATGACTGTACATTTCGTGTATCCATCGAAAAGCTGTTCTAAGAGTGTCGAGAGATGCGGATACATTGCTCTCTAGTTGTGGTGAACAAGAATCGAGGATCCTGACCCCCCACTATGATACATGTTAGCTCTCGAGTATTTAGAGAATGAAGGGGAACGGACTCTCGTAAACGCCGTGAAAGTGGTCGGATCGTTGGCACTACGCAGAATATCCAAGGCCAATACAGAGGTTGTGCCCTCCCAGATCTTCTCCACTAGCGCATCGCGGATAGACCTGTCCAGGTATAGCTTGAGGGTAAACTAACTACACAAAGGGCTTACCTGCCGATGCCAACCTCCTCCATGTAACCCATTCCTCCTAGAGTCGACATGCATTCTTCCATAGCTGAAACTGCCTTCTCTGCAGTAAACGCTTTGACTACAGCTGTCAAAATCCTGAGCAGTGACTTGTCATCCTTGTTCGCGACATTGGCCTCAACTTTTCCCATGAACAAAATCGTGTCAAAGACGAGATGAGTCAGGGCACGGTAATGAGACTAAGCGAAGCTAGCTGTGCTACATGCACCGCATTCTCGTCGAGCAGTTCTTTACCACCTGAGATTCTCCTCACTTTTGAGTAGGCAATCGCGATTTCAAGACACTTGCGCAGGTGACCCGTTCCCGATATCGCGCTGTGGATGCGGGTGATGTAGAGAACAGGGAGGATGTTTTTGACGCCCTGATTGAGTGAACCGAGAAGGTAAGCCGTTGTCGATTTCAGAGTGAGCTCAGCGGTAGGCACCATGTGCGTCCCGATCTTGTACTTTAATCTATGAGTGTAGATGCCGTTGCTGATTGGAGACGGGGAAGGTTCTCCAGGTTGTACGATAAGCGGTATGCGGAGGGGAACCAGGAAAAGGGAGAGTGAACGCGATCCGTTTTGGATGTCCCCTGTGCGTGCCAGTGCAACGGACACATTACTGTCAGTGGCACTCGAGAACCATTTGAATCCATCCAGTTGGTACGCGGGCCACATTTGGTCCATAGCGTTTTCAGTTGGATTAGCAATAGTCTCCGTGAGGGACACGTCCGAGCCGCCTGGCCGCTGCACACATCACACATTAAAATCGCTGTGATATGGGATAAGGAGCGCACATACCTCGGTCATCCATTGCCCCGACGTGAAGGCAAAGGATGGATCGCGACTTGTTGGCCAATGAGTCTACCATCCGTGCTAACTGATCATCGAGCGTACCTTACGAGACGGGGGAATAGCTTGGCCTTCATCTCCGGAGTGCCAATGAGCTCAAGAACTCGTTTATCATACCTCATCAATGCGTTTACAACATGGGATCGAAATCGAGCTCACCCCTAGCGCACCCATCTGTCATGGATATCGGGCATCCCACCTAAAGGAGCCGGACTCGAGCGTTGAGTTCAATCGTGCGGAACAAGAATTCATCCGACTCACCACATGAGAATCCCCGACGAGCATATGCAGCTTGGCGAATCCGTATACCCTGCTAAATTCGCCGTACTCACGCTCATAGAAGATGGCGGGAATACCTTCTTTGAGGAACACGCCTTTCAGTTCCTTCCATGCTTCCGAAGTGTCGAGCTGGTCGATTCGTTGGCCCCAGTGGTTGTACTGTGTCAAGCGTGGTGGGGTGGCTCGCTCGCTGATAGCACGAACACCTTGAATATAGTTCAGGAATTTAAATAAGCCGATCGTCAGCCCGAGGAAAAACGCTTACTGGTGATGACATCCGATCCCAATCGTACGAGGTCGGGTTCGATCTCGCTTACTATCCTGCACAATTATGAACAAAGGCCGTACGGTAATCCGATACCGGTGGAAGTCATACTTTGGAGGCAGGATCCTCTTTAGTAAACTGGGTAGCACTGGGTCGCTAAGATATGCATTACGTTCGGTGAAATGAGTCTTTGGTGTGAAAGCTGCGGTCAGATATTGCGACGAGTACGCTATATGGAGTCGACCACGTACCAGTTGAAATCCATCTTCTACGCGCATGATGTCTACGCGCAAAGGGTCTTCCCGCTAGGTGGGGAGTGGACACAGAATATCACAGGTACGAGCGTGGGCGGCACATGGCTAAAGTTGACACATTTAGGACTGAGAGTTCCCTCACTGAGGCTGGTTCTAAAATTGTGTGCAGGTAGACAGGGGCCATAGTTTGAACTCAGTCTGCGCAAGGGCTTTGGCAAGTTGCTCCAATGAGCTGAGGCTGCTGATGCCAGTGAGACGAAACAAACTGCGCATTTGCCTCGTCAGCAATATTGTATTCGAATTCCAAGATTTACTGCCCTAGGGGTGAATGCAGCGAATCAAGTCATCTGCCAGCTTGCCATGGAGTGTGCAGGTATTATTATTACATACTTTGTCTCGTGGCTTGGCTATTAGAGGCTTGAATTTAAGGAACAAGTGAGAGCGTTGAAGCTGAAGACTCAGATATAATGTGCTGAATTCAGATTACTGTAAAAAGTACAATGAATGCCAGTGGGCGCTCGAATATGCACAAGTCAGCACAATATAGATACAACACCATCCTACGAAGAATAAAAGATAACATGAACAAGAACGAAGGATAGTCTGTTATTCTACTCCAAAACCTTCCGTTTCCCTGGTTCAAATTTGAGTATTCAACCTTGGGCGAGAGATGAGATATAACGCACTCGATAGCATACGTTAACTTCCTCTCCAGACTCTCATAATCTTCGTAAGGTGGAAGTTCGATCCTGTTGAAGCACGTGTGGCTCCTAGGTAATTGTGAAGGATCCCCAGACTTGTCGATCGTGAATCTCCTTGGTCCATCCGACCCCTGAAGATCCTTGAAGCCGTTAACAGGGACTCGGGAAGTTCCAGTTGCAAACTGCAGCAAACGAGCTTTGCGCTCAGTCGGCCAACTCCGGATGCATTGCCAGAACCACTCGATGACCTGGTCTGTCTTCTCGTAGCCACGGTAGTCGGTATACGAAATCCAATCATCCCTAAAGCCACGAGTCAGCTATCCCGGCTTTTCACTACGATGGTCAGGAGCCTTACGTGTCGATCTCAGACATGCCACCGATCAATAATTCCAGCTCTCGTTCATCAAATACGTTGATCAATTCTGAAGGGATGAGCTCCCTGAAACCTTCCAGGAGTGCATTAGTTTGTTCCTGTATTCGGGTCTTGGTGCGATACTCGACGACTGCTTCGACATATTCCTTCTTGTTCTCCTCGGTGACGGCGATATCAGCTCCATTACGCTTGAGTTCTACTTCGATTATTTCTCCGAAACGGTCTTCGGTAACTGAGAAAGTTTCATCGAGAACATCAGTAATGTCGTTCTTTCTGTTATTCAATATCGCCAAGTTAGCCAGTTCGATAGCAGTCGAGAACGATCCTCACAGCATCCACACCAGACTCCTATGAAGATCTGCGTCAACGGCGTCCAAGTCTGACAGATAAGACTTTTTGCCCAGGATCATCTTGTAGAAGCTTGTTACGAAATAAGCATCCAGGAACCGTCTATGGAATATCGCCAATCCCATGATCCTGCCAATGAACTTGAAGTAAGTCAGGTGCTCGGGATTGATCCCGGACATCCAATTGATTTGAAGCGTGTAATTGTCATGTGCAGAATATTGGAAGAGCCCATACGACGGATCGAAGATTTCATGGGAAATCAGGAAGAACCATTCTCTGACGAAATTGTTTTAGCAATGACTAGGGATATGCCTCCAGTCATACCTGGAAACGCCGCCGTAGTCCAAGCCATCTTCGCCCTCGAACCTAACAACCAGCCTCTTTTTCAAATCATCGCCACGCATCTTCATAGCTGCAGCAAAGCTGTCTTCTAGGACCCGATTTCGCCGCATCTTGAGTTCACATTTTCCCTCCTTTGTTCTCATAGAAGGTTGACTCCGGAAGTAAATCACTTTTCGCCTATAATCACGCTTATACTGCGGAGCACTTGCATCTACGTTACTTGGCATACGTGGATCGTCCCACGTCGTTGTGCGAGTGTTGTGGTCGACGAAGTAGACCCGGCCCGTTGATGTCAGCCGCATTTCCCATCCAGATGGAAGGGAACCCAGATTGGCATTGGCAGCAACAGAGGCCGATGCAGCAGCGAGGGTAACTTGGGATGATCGTGGATCATTCCATGTCGTTGATCGCGCGCGATGATCAACGAAGTATGGGCGTCCTTCGGGGGTACGACGTTCCTCCCAACCGTCTGGTAATGGAACATCGGCATAGATCCCACTGAAACTGGGGGGTTGGGGCGGTTGAGATTGCAGACGGGATGTTGAGGGTGTACGCTGGGACGGGGTTTCTGACAGGGGTGCAGGGCGGTGCCAGGTGGTAGTACGGGAATTGTGATCAACGTAGTACGGACGTCCGTTTACATCAAAACGGCATTCCCAGCCATGGGGGAGAGGACCGATTTCGTCCTGATGAATCGAAACCTGGTTATGCGCACTATCGACAGATGACGTCCCAAGCCCGTTGGGGGTGCTCGACTGATGTCTGATTGGAGAGGATATCTGCGTGGTTGGATCTCCAGAGGTACGAGGTCGGGTTGAAACTGAACTTGGAGGGCCATCGTGAGGAGCGAAGGAAGAAGACATGGATGGATGGTGAGGGCTCTGAGGTGATCGAAGGGAAGGGCTGCTCCTGCGACGCAATGTCGAGGATGCTGCGTCTGGAAGCTGTAGTGCGGGAAGGGTGCTAAGCGCTTGTTCTCCACGGACCCGTGATCCCCCGTTATGGGGTAAAGAAAATGAAAAGAGGAGTTTTCCGTATACCTGGACACCACTTGATGATTGGGTGAGATCTCTACTGATAAGTCCTAGGAGGTTCGAGAGTGAGAAAAGGTATGAGGAAGAGAAGGACAATGGTACCGTGACCGTCTGCTGAGTATCCAAGAACCTCCTCTCCGCTCAACTTGAGGAGGCCAAGGAAACCCTGGTCCCTCTTTTTGAATCTCTTTTGGTCGAAGATCTGGATGACTATGGTGGATGAGCGGCGAACAGTACTATGTACGCCAATGGTAAGAAATAGCAGGAACGTGCACATCAACGAAACAGAAACTGACATTTCAAAATGTTGATTCCAGGCTGGTGATAGGGTACGTTTGATTGCGTTTGTGGTATATGTTTGATCACCATCTACGGAGACGACAGCAAAAGGGTCTGGCAGACTGAAGACCTCACGCTTGACGAGAGAGTTGGCCGCGAGAACTAGAAGCGATGTAGGTAGCATCAAGAAAACGGTGAATGAAGCTCACCTGTGATTTGAACAGAGGAATAATCGTCGGACGACATCTACAAAAAGAGGGGAGTCGGAAGGGGGTGGGGGAATGAAGGGGGAGAGAGAAAAATACTATTCTTAGCCTAGCGCTAATAAAGGGAGGAGATATTCGTAGTTGCCGACAACCTTGATTCAGCACAAAAGACGACGGCAACTTGTGGCAGTCATCGTAGTGACGTCCCTGAGAACATGAGGCTAGCAACAAAACACATCCAAACTAGTACAGCCATGTGTTACAGCCTCGTCGACGTCAAAATTATCACCTCACTGACATGATAAACGACGAGAAATAACAAAAGAGAATCTCTCATGATAGAATGCTAATCGACAAAGACCTAGTGGACAATGGACAGACTTACGAGCCAGTATATGCACCTGTGAGTCGGACGACCCTAGGCTACAGTAGTGCACAGTTGAGACCGGAGCTCGAACGAGAGTACTCGAGGTACAGCTAATCATGATTGCGCCCTTGCGCCTCATGCCAAGTATACGCTTTCCTTGTCCTTGCCAAACTAGTGCTGGTAGGCGATAGTACCTTTCGGGTGGCAATCCGATGGGTGGTGTCATGTCTTGGTTTGATATAATCGTACATTACCTTGTACAGAACCCCGGCCGGGTCTGATCCCTATGCCCTTGAACGTGTCGTACTCCATATATATAGCGGTCCCTCCATCGCAACTGCTCTACCAGTCATCATGGAAAAGGTGACTCAGGATGCTCACGAATGTTTGACAATCACCTTCGAGTGGACGCTTCGAGAACTCAAATCTTTGTTCGATGCAAGGTAACTTCGAACTACACTATGCTCCAGGGCATTTTCACCATGCTTAACGCACGAACAGCAAAGGAGACTCCAAATCGAAGGTGACAAAGTCTGTCAAGTTCGGAGGAGGACAGTGGCAGGTGCGGTGTTCGTCTTGTCTAGCGGATGAAAGTCTTAACGATCGCCTTTAGATCTTGTTTTATCCAAACTCTGGGACGGAGGGTGGAGGTTTTGTTAGCTTATATCTCTCTTGTGAAGTCAGTGGCACACGCGCGATACCACCTTTGAGGATCTGCTCACATAACCCAGCCAACGGCAGAGGAAAGGGACAAAGCCGCAGACGGAAAGTATGTCCCGATCTTTGCTATGTGCTCATCTCCTTCATCTGTCCTGGTGCAGATGGGTTCGGGAAGGCGTCTTCCAGTTTAGTTTTGAACTACGAAGGTGGGTCATATGGTAGTTTCTGTGTTTTTCTCACATATCATACTTCTTCTCCAGCTTAAAGAAGTCAGTGCTGTTCAACAAGAAGGAAGCGCACAATCATTCGTTCTCTTCCAAGGTCCGGTCTGTCTTTGTGTCGCGTCGACCTTCCTTACCCACCTTTACAGACCGCGAATTGGGGATGGTATGGTACTGAGGATATACCGTCTTTTACGCCTCATCGATTTTTCGTAGGGCTCAGTTTTCTAAGCGAGATCATGTCTACTATCACTCTACTCCGGTCAAGGAATCAGATGCGTTCTTGATCATTTGCACTATAACATCTTCTCCGCAGCCTCCAATACAGCCTCCAGCTACTCCCACACAGCTCGTTCCGAAAAGTTATCTGGAGTGTATCGGTGCACTTCTCGACGATCCTCTCTACTCTGACGTCGAGTTTGTGGTGCCGAAGAGGAGTAGACCCAAGGAGAAACGAATCATATACGCGAATAAGAAACTACTGCAACGCGCTGACTATTTTCAATCCAGTAAGATAATCCACTTATACTTCTCACATGGTGTACTCATCATTTCAAGTGTTCGGCTCTGGCTTTGTGGAAGCCTCTACGAATCATGTTAACATGGGTCATCCACAGCAAGATCATGACGACGGAGATACTGCATCCGATTTGACTTCCTTGTTTCGCCAGTTTGAAGATTCAGACGACGAAGAGGACGATACAATGTCTGATCTTCCAGATGAACCCAGTTTTGACTCTACTATCGAACCAG
Source organism: Leccinum angustisporum (assembly GCA_038091055.1). Classification (NCBI taxonomy): domain Eukaryota; kingdom Fungi; phylum Basidiomycota; class Agaricomycetes; order Boletales; family Boletaceae; genus Leccinum; species Leccinum angustisporum. Next base: position 8,969 of record JBBPNU010001219.1, read on the forward strand.
ATACTCCGGAAGCTATCGTTTCTCCTACCTCGGGCGAAGCACCCATGGATGAAGATGCCGCTACCAAACCCTCTGAAGGCACAACGAGCACCGAAGACAACGTTGTTCCCTCCGTCGCAGAGGGGGATGAATCTCGCAATGTCAGACCAAAGCTCTCTCATCCATCTTCCCCGAGGAGCAAGGATGTTTCCCTCATGACAGATCCATATCTGGCGTTCACTGCCGGCCTACCGGAGACCCCACCTGTTCCAGGACCGAGGAAGATGCGAGTTATCGTGGACGATGTTGCCTATGCGACATATAAAGCTGTTCTTTACTACGTGCGACGTCGCCGACAATTTTTTCGATTTTCGCTCATTTGTCTTTGCAGATATATACAGATGTCATCGTTTTCGCCCCTTTGTCGTCCTCCTTTACGGCTGCTGCATCATCGAGAAGGCCAAAATCGACGATAGCTACAGCGACTCCATCTGACAGCCAGTCGAGTTTACATGACGATCAGAAACCGCCTGCACCTGCCGACAACCCCACATCAAGGTCAGAATGGATCATGAGGTGGCAACAATGTCGACCCGGGCGGCCTGCACCCTGTTCTGCGAAAGCAGTATACCGTTTGGCCGACAGTAAGTAACACAAAACACATTCCAGTATACGGTCCTGAGTTCGTAGAGCTCGGTCTCCTGGAGTTGAGAGATAGGGCATACCAGGTAGGCGATGCGATTTTTTACTCGACAAGCGCTAACCCGTCTGGTCAGCACATCCAAAAGTCTCTCGCTGTGGAGAATATTCCCTTTGAGGTGTTCTCTCCCTTCTCGGCCACTTTTTCTGAAGTGAGGAAGGTGCAAGTGAATTACTTTTTGGAACACTGGAGCGAAATCCGAGCGTCGGACAGCATGCGCACCGTGTGGCGTCAGATTCGCAATGGACGACACCCTGGCTTCGAAGAAGGTATGCTACTTTTGTTCGGCCGACTCAGCGCTGAGAGAGTATCATTGTTCAGTGTGGCCTTCTATTGCCCTCCATCTGGAATTCAATCCACACAGTGGAACGTTGGCTGATGCAGAGGTGCCAGAGGCCTAGTTGCTGTAACATGACGAAATTCATGTAAGATATTTGGATCATTGTAGTTACTTTGTATGTAGGACGTGTTATCTTTGCAGTTGTATCTTGGTTGTATCGTACCATCTGAACAAGCAGAATTTTATTTGCTGTGGTCAAGGGAAGGTACTATGTATATCCGTGACACGTCGCAACTGGTTACAGAGCCACTACGAGCCTGAAATAACATGCACATAGCCTAGGAGCTGTTCACCCCAAACTAAGT